>JAULJL010000017.1:7810000-8120000 GCA_030761205.1 Fremontodendron californicum | reverse complement strand
CAATTCCTGTAATTAGTGTCATTTAAATTATGCTTTGGAATGTTTTGGGGCTCCATGAAATGGAATCATTAATGAATCATTTTTATATAAAATATATTAGTAGGGAAAAAAAGATCAGTTTTTTTTAGGAGTAAGATTACAGTTTGAAGATAGAGAAAATATTGTAATATTGAGATTTGAATATTAAATTAGACTTGTCACGGACGTGCTATTAGATTAACATGAAGTTTTGTTTAATATTTAAAAGGATTTAGATAAAAAAATTATATTTGAAAAATAGATTTGGGTAAAAAGATGAGGTATGTTAGAAAATTATTCGGATCTTAATTTTAACATTTAAGATCTGAGCTCGGCTCAATCCACTTTTTAATTGTATAATATATTATTTTTATATTTATATATATATAATTTATATCATATAAAAATATAATATTATAATATAAATATTAAAAAATATGTTAAATTATACATATAATTTAAAATTTAATAAGATAAAAAGTTATTAAAGATTAAAAAATATATTTTATTAAAAAAATTTAGAAAAAAAATTGGACGGTCTAAATGGGTCTAAGCAACCGATTTACAAATATGGATGAACCTCGATAAAATTTGAAATCCATATCTCGGGTCGAATCGAATTTGTGCAAATATATATGATGTTGATAACATACTTAAGCTCGACCAAAATCCAACCCGACTCATGAACACTTTTACTTTAAGCCTATTAGATATCATCTTTTAAAAATAAATACATTAACAAATTGATTAAGCCCAAGTTAAAAAAAAAAAAAAAAATCAGTCTTTCCCCCTTAGATTGCTGTGAGCCTGTGACTAGCTTTTTCAACCACAGTAGTTGAGTAGGTCTGTTAACAAATCCGAGGTGGGTACTCTTGTACTGAATCAAATCCCTTCCAAACACGCCTTTGATATATATATATATATTTGCTTTTCAAAGTTTTTTTTTTCTCTTAGTTTTTTGAATCTAAATGGCAATAAAAGAGGATAAAAGAGAAAGTTGGACAAAAGACTGATACTCCTAGAAAAGCACCTGAAAACACTGTGGCAAATCGAGAAGTCCATCAGTTTCTCTTGTGACCTCAAACTAACTCTCCGCCGTCTTTGCAGGGCGGGAAAACCTCTAAAAAAAAACCAAATATTAACTTTATTGTCTTTATGTGTAGAAATAAAGGTATACTGATTGATGGTGTATTTTATGTATAATGTGTGTATAAAAATATGTATGGATCGTAGCTTAAAAATAAAGTGAAAATTCTCATATATATATATATACCCAAGAATCCCAAAACAACTTCTTTTGGGTCCCTCAGTTCGTGTCTTTATCTACACCTTTTTGTCCTTGTTTCTTTGTAGCCCATTTCTTTCTGCCCCTTTTATATCTTCTACCACTTATTGTTGATGTCTTCTTCTTCATCATCTTCTTCTGCTTCTGAAGATGGCAATGACAATGGTGCAAGAAGAGATGTTGATTACGAAGGGCCTTCTTTGACTCGTAGACGTGCCAATAACGAAATCTGGCCAGGGCCTTTTGTTGAAGATCTTGTTGTCCAAGTTGCCATTGACGCTTCTCGTTCTCTTGGCCGCCTTGCCGCAGCTGCTGCACTTGCCAATGTGTTTCAGGTATGTTCTGATCATCTTTAAATACCCTTTTTTCATGTTTCTTTTTTTTTTTTTTTTGTTGATTTTAAGGAGATTGAATCGATTGACTTAGAGAATTCTTGATTGGGATTTTGTTTTTATATCCTTTTTTAGTTTTATCAGACTTCATAGCATTATGATGGCACAGCAAAATCACTACATTAAGAAGCTATGAAGTTCTGGGAAAGGACAAAATCTTAGTCAGTTCAAAAATGTCGTTTTGAAGCCTGAAAATGTGCTGTAATTTTACAGATTCTGGTACCCAGATATTGAATTGGTTTCTTTTTTTTTTTTTTTTTTTCATTCTTCCTACTTGAGAAATTCTATTCAATGAAAGGATAGCAGAGTGGATGCGGATATATAGTGTCAAGTCTTGGATGTATTAGCATATCCAAGGAGGAAACTGGCTTTGGAAGGGGACTGACTATGGATGGGTCCATTTCTAACAAATTTATGTCCCTTTCGGATGGTGTAGTTTCATCTTGGCAATGTTAGTTTTTTTTTTCCCCCCTTTTTTACCGCTTTCGAAAAGGCTATTTTTGGACCACTTTACATAGATTTTGAATTAGTGGAAAAAGAGGTCTTTTGGTTTATGAATTTCCTTTTTTCCCTTTCTTGGCATGATCCTTTTTTTAAGCTCTAGAAATCCTTCCATTTTTTTTTTGACTGACCTTTGTTAGCTATCTGGTAAATCCATGGATTCTTTCTTTCCTAAAGCTAAAATGTTGAGTGAGACCTTTGAATCCTACTTTAATTTTCAACAGTGAGGAAAAGGTCTCTATTATATCTCTTACATTTCTATATTTGGTTAGCATAGGATATGCATATGCTGGAACCTTCTTAGATATATATGGGAACTTTTGCCCTGTTCTTATATATATATATGTTGTATAATTTAGGACTTTAGGTCTAGGTACTACTCTCTCTCTCCCCAAGCTTACAACATGCTCATTGCTTCATGCTTCAATCCCCATATTATAGTAATAATGTCTGTAACTTTATGTGTCAAACGAGATTCAGGCGCATCTACAGTTTTTGCTTCAGTCAAGCAATAATAAATTTCATTGCAGGAGCATGTTAATTGAAGTTTTGGTAATTAGAAGACTTGAAAGTAAAGTTGGAACCAGATTTGTAGCATTAATTAGCATGAAAGAGACTTTAATTACATGATTATACTTATTAATCATTATCTAATTATCTAGATTCGAGTGAGTGTTGAATATGGATATATATTCGACACGAATATATTTAGTATTTATGCTCAAAAATATGTGAGTTGGACACACAAATGTATGATACATATTTTTTATTTTAAAAAAAAAAATTGGATAATATTGATTATTGTTCCAAATTTAAAATTATTAGTAGTACACTAATAATTTCATTGTAATGATTATTATTTTCCGGTGACCCAAAAAAAATGAAGAGATTAAGATGAAGGCTTTTGTCTTTGTCATTACTTACAAGCAATACATGGGTAAAATATTTAAATGATAATTATAAGTAAAGATTGGTCTTTTATAGTAAATATTAAAAGTGGAAACATTTAAGGCTTTGCTTAAGGCTTTATGGTTTCTTTAGATCATCACTACTTTACTTGATGGTTCTAATAAATGGTGGGTGGAAATTAGTCAAAAGGCAGCATGTGCAATTTGCCAAAAAGCACATGGAGCCCAATGCTTGGTTTTTTTAAAACTGATGTCTCATTGTCAAATCTCAGAGATAAGGGTCCTTCTCAATTTTGCTTAACAAGCCCAGAGCTAAGTTGCCTGGTAGACTTCTTTTTTGTCTATTTCTATCAAATATGATTCTAAAGTCTAAAGATCTTTCTGTAAACATTTTCCTTTTTCTTTGCTTTTTTTTTTTTAATGTTTACTGTTCTTTTTTTTTTTCTGTCAGAACAATCCAAACAAAAATTAATTCAAAGATTTCTTGATAAAGTTTTAGAATTTTTTTTTTTACTGTTTTTTCCTGAAATTTATTGTTCAGTACTTTCTCATGTCATACATCATTTATTAATAAATAAACAATCATATATATATATATATATGTATTATATACTAGTATAAATAGTAATCAATTAATGTTTAAAAGAAAGAAATCCAGTCTTTTTTATGATGATAAATCATTTAGATGGGTCCCAAAAAACAAACATATACTAGGAGGGACTGGACTAGACTGGAGCAGCAGGTATGTGGGAAGTGCAAGTATGTGGTTAGGTGTTCAAAAAAAGAGCAGAAAAAAGGTCAGCTGGGGAAGGCTATTAGATTCTCTGCTTTTAAGTTCTAACAGGACAGGCCTTTGGCCAACCCTTTCTAGGAAATGAAAGAGAGAGGATATATTTATATATATTTTTTGTATAATATATAACTCTTTATGGACCACAGCTAATATATCTTGTTGGTCGGCTCTCCATGAAACCAAGAAAAATGGATGAAATAATAGTTTGAAACAAAAGGATTTGAAAAGAAAAAGAGCTGTCACTCTCCCTGACAGTAAGGATATGCTACAACAAGTCTACTACGCTCCAAGACAAGTCGATTCAAACATACTGTTATTTTGACAAAATGAAAAACAAAATAAGCAATGAGTCATCCACGATACGTCTCATTTATCCGTATTTTTATCTCGTTTGATTTTTTTTATAAAAAGAATGTTTATAAAATAAAGAATTATTTTATTTTATTTTATTTTAATTTAATGTTTTATTTTATCAAAAAATTATTTTATTTTAATTTTTATAAAATATATATATTTTTATATTGTTTATCCACTTTATCATGTTAGCTAAGACGTGATGACAGGCGGGACTTAAAGGACGGGTCATTCAGCATTTTGCATAAGCAATACCCCCATCCATCTTTTTATTAAGAGCTTTCTGACATCTGAACCCGAAAACAACCTTCTCTTTTGCTCTCTCACCCATTCTCTGATCTGCTCTCTCCACTGCCTACTGCCTAGTCTCTTCCTACTGGCATCTCTCTGCCTGCCAGCTTCAACTCTCTCGTCATTAAAATACACCATTACGCGCATGGCATCGCTTATGTCACTGTTAAAAAAGCGCTTGCCCAAGCAGAGCCTTTGCTTCCTGAACTGAAAACCCCTTTTTTTATGCTTTTATCTTTTCCAACAGATTTTTTACGTGGATGCATGACCTGAAAATTTGTACTTTGGGTTGTTTTTCCTTTTTCTTACGTGGAATTTGTTTGCATGCAGGTTTGTTCCACGTGGCAAGCTGTCTCTCGCTCTGATCCAATGTGGCACCGTCTCACAAGCCTCATATGGGGCCGCACCCACCGCATGCACGCCACGTGGCATGAGGAATACATGTACCGTCATCAAACGTCTCAGAATTTTCGTGTTGGGAGATCAGTTCACGAGACACTTCACTTCGATCCAACCGGCGTGGACGTCCCAGATGGGCTGACGTGCCGTTGCCTCACCCTCTCCGACACCCACCTCGCTTGCGGCTTTGCTGATGGCACCGTCCGCCTCTTCGACCTCGCTACCCGCCTCAACGTCGGCACCTTCCACCCCCACCACCGAGACCGTTTTGGCCGCTTCTCACGCGCCGTATCCGGCATTGTTATCACGGACCCTAGGATCATTTTCGCCACGTTGGATGGCGACATCCACGTGGCGATCATAGATGGACAGCACCAAGCGCGTAGGGCTCACTTGGGCAACGTCGTGGACGACGGTGCATTGGTGGATTTCACCGGCTGTGGGCGCTGGTGGGTGGGCCTTTACGCAGGCGTACCTGGCCGTGCTTTCCACATTTGGGATGGTAACACTGAGGAGCTAGTCTACGTCAACACAACTTTGACTGACCGAGAAGCTGTGATGGGGTGGCACATGTTGACTGAGTTGACTGAAACCATAGGCCGAGTCAGGGTAACGAGTCAGGAATCGGCGGTGGCTTGTACGAGTTTGAGGTACATGGTTTTGGACCTGAGAAACCCGGAGTTTCCATTGCACGACCAGGAGACTAGGAGAGGGCTTATCGTGAATTCCTTGGATACCAACAGCGAGGCGTTCATTACGGTGGACAGCCGTGGGAGGGCAATCGTGCGCCGGGCGGATACATTAGAGGAGGTGTGTAGGTTTAACACGCGGCTTGGGAACGTTATGGGTTGCATGAACTTAGGGTACGCGCTAATGTGTGCCGCGGGTGTAATAAGGGTGTGGGAGATAGAGCATGGGCAACACTTGTATAGCTTGAGTGAGAACATAGGAGGTGTGAACGCTATGGTGGGAGATGACAGGCACGTGGCAGCAGCGAGCAGTGACACGACGATACATCTATGGGATTTTGGTGCACAGTAGGATTAAGAGTTAGGGTAGGGGTTTTAGGGTGACAGGCGGGTGAGATTAGGCAAAAAGGAGGGGGCAGGTTAGAAGGGAAGGGGAGGGACTCAGAGTAAATGTACTTTTGGGGAAGGGCGTGGGATTACGTAATTTTGGGGACTTTTTTTAGGTTTTGAAAAAAAAAAAAAAAAATTGGTGGGGGAGAGTGTCCGAGTATTGACCGATGACTTCCCTCGGGAAACTGGTTTAATTGTTGTTTTTGACTGAAAATTAACCAAGAAAAAAAGAAAAGAAATTAAAGCCCTTTGGTTCCATCCATAGCTCTCTCTTTTTTTATCTCTTATTTTATTTAGCTCTTTCGAGTTGTGCCTTTCTTCTTCTGTAGTTGCTTTTAAATGTAAGGGGAAACTGCCAAAATGCTAAGAAAATCTGTTTCTTTTTACAATATTCAAGTACTAGTCCTAATTTTCATGGGGGAGAAGAATGGAGAGAGCTGGAAATGGCCTTTGTTGGGGTAGGGAAAGTAGGGTCTTCTCTGATCTTTAGTTAGTTTAGTTGGGTATTTGCATGATTTAATCAATTGATTTATATAATTATTTTAAAAAAATATTTAGCGAATTTAAATTCGAATTTATCATTTATAATTTTTTTTAATCTTAGAATATGTTGACTGATTTTCACATCTAAATGGAGTACTTGTAAAAGACATTGATATCGTAGGAATGTTCATCAAAAAAAAAAAAAAAAAAACAGTGGGAGTTTGAATGTTCTAAAATAATGAATTGTGTTCCCCAAAAGTAGTGAATCTTTAATTTCTATAGTGAAAATTAATTGCACTTTTGTACTTGAATGTGGTTGGTCAGCTTTCAATTCAATGAGTTACTAACTGAAATTATAATCTTATTGTTATTGATTAAAATGATATTTAAAATGGTATAATTAATAATTTTTTAAAAATATAATTAAAATAATATATTAAATATAAATTATTTAAAATAATAATTAAATAATTTTTAATTAGTGACGATAGAAATCAATCAACCGAACCTTTTATTTATTTGACAAAGTTATTTTTTTAGGTGAACCTGCAATGTCAAAATCTGCGACTACAAAATTAAATGACACTCAATTTAGCAAAAAGCAAGTGACGGATTTTTGACAGCTAAATCAAAATCAGGTATGAATTTCAATTTTATAAATAGTGATGTTAACAAGCTTTTGTAGACATTCTTTAACATTTCTTAATTTTAATATAAGGAGGAGCATTTAAAAATAAACAAAAATAAAAGAAGAAACAAAATAGAAAATGAAAATAAATAAATAAATAATAATAATAAGAAAATAAATAAATTATTTTTCGTAATTATTTTTTATTATTTTGTTTGTTAAATATTTCTTCTATTTTTTCTCAACTTCAAAATATGCAAGATACAATATAAATAGTTAAAAAAAAATGCTATCCAGCACGACATAAAATATTATTAAAAAAATAAAAACAGTACTATGTCAAACATCTTTGTAAAAGATCTCAACTTTACAATATTTTTGCAATACATTTTTTTTATTACTGTATTTGTGTTGCCTTTATATTTTTTTTATCATATCGTATTTTAATTATATTTTTATATTATTTTCTATAATATAATTATATCGTATTCAAAATTATCAAATATACATTTTTCTATCATTAGACCAAATAGCAAACATTTCGGTAAATAGGTCGAATAGAATTGAAATTTGGGCTTTAAAGAAATTCAAATCTAAATTGTATTAAATTGGGTTTTAAGCTATAAAACTTGTTAGAATTACCCAGCCCAAACTAATCTTTTTACCATTCTCCAATGATTTTGAATTTGATTTTAAATTATTTGTTTATTTTTATCAAATTAATCTTTTTACCATTCTCCAATGATTTTGAATTTGATTTTAAATTATTTGTTTATTTTTATCAAATTGAATTGAATCATCACTTTTCAACATTTTTTTTAATGGACTAACTACAAATTAACTCTATGTTACTGATAGATCAGTTAATTCGTGTATTCATATAGCCTCTCATGTTTTTTTGTGTGTGTCAATTGCGTAAATATAAACACACAACAAAAAATTAAATATTTTAAAATCTTAAACATGAATATAATACGTATATTAATCGTGTTTAAACGTGTCGTCGTCACTTGAAGCACACCTCTAATTGATTGTAGTCACTTGCTGCAATTTTTATTTTCAATGAAAGAATTAAACGCAGAGATGGAAACATAATAAAACACCAAACATACCATACATGGATACAGGATAATGGTAGAAATTAGTTCTATTCGAAACTGAAAATGGTCGGCTTTACAGGGAATGAGCTAAAACTGGATTCTAGTCTTTGATCCTAACACAGATGAATCAAACCATATACAGTTTATACATGGTTTTCAGTGAAACGACCTTATTACTTGTTTTGAATTACCTTTGCTATTGTACGCGGCAATGTAACTTCTTGTAAAACAACTTTATGGATCTAAAGAGTATATTAATATAGCCAAAATCAAGTATCTATCAAAATAAGAAATTTTGATATGAAGCAGAGCAATGAAATGACCCTGCAAGAGAAACAAGTATACTTATTTTCTGTACCTCACATTCCATTTATGAGGGAATGGAAATAAAAAATAATGTTATAGATGCAGATATGGGAGTTTACCAAGACAGCAATTTATTTATGTCAATCTGGTAGCATAGATGCAAAAATGATCTTAATAACAGGAAATTACTCAACTCATATTTTGAAATTGAACATCTTGGTATGATATGATAGGACAAAATCACAAAGCAGAAGGTCATCCATGTTATTTAACTAGCACTTGACAAAGAGTAGAAAGTAGAAACTCCTAGATAAGAGAAAACCATAGCTCAACATGATCAGTGCATTTGAAGCAATAGTTAAAACAAAAGACTCATATGCAGCTAGAGAGCTACATACACAGAGATGAAATAAGTGGCAATTTATATAAAAGACAAGAAAAAGTAAATATGGTGATGGCATTAAGCAAAATCTCAGAGAGTTGTTATGCATATATATAGGGTGCAGCAATGGACCAACAAGATCACAGCTCAAGCAATTTAAATACGAATTCTCTGTGAAACTTATAACATTGGAAATATATCAAAGGCTCAAACATGGAAGATGTTATCTCACAAACCATAAAGCAAATAAATGGAAAAAATGGTCCTCATTAATAGACAATGCACAAAGAATCAGAAACATAATTTTCATGTTTATAGGATTAAACAAAGGATTCGCAAATAAAAGTGCCAATGCTACAACCAGCCCATAAATTGTTAAAAACATATTTGTAGACAATCTGCCTCTTTCCAACATGTAAAAAATTTAATAAAATTAAACAGGAGATGGTTTGTTTCAACTATCAACAATAGGCACCTTCCTATTGTTTTGGTACAGACTAGGAATCTTCCTTCATTTCAACTAAACATAGTTGTCTTAGTGTATACTCTCAATTAAAAATACACTCCATAGTGTCAACTTGACAGTACCTAAGCATTGGAGTTGAAGCACATGAATTCTACAAGTTAAATCAAAATCTCTTGTCCTCATTTTCTGGTTGGGAACTGATAGTTTTGGATTTATCAAAACCTCTTGGCATCAGGTGTCTATCTTCAAGTTTTTTGCATAGGATCATTGCCAATTGATTTTTACCACACTGGCAAAGTCCATTGTAGAGCTCAGATAAAGTACCAGAATCAGGAACCACTGATCTATCAATCATATCATTCAAGACCTGTACTGCTCCATCAAAATCCTCATTCTTGCAAAAGGTAGAGAGCAACATATTATAAGTATGTTCATTTGGATGACAACCACACCTGACCATGGTCTTATAAATCTGGAATGCACGGTCAGAGTTCTTCCTGACACACTGCCCACTAATAAGGGCAGAGAATGTTGAAGCATTTGGAACTAAGTTCTCCTTATCAAGTTCTTTAACCAGATAAGCAGCTTTCTTTGTCTTACCCTCCTTGCATAATCCCAGTATCAATGCATTGTATGTCAGTACATCAGCCTTAATTCCATTCTTTGACATGTCCTCATAAAGCCTGTTGCTCATCTCACTCTTACCTGATTGGCTGTACCCGTTTATCAAAGTATTGTAAGTTACAATCGTTGGAGTCACATTATGGGCTTTCATCTCATTTAAAACCTTGTTTGCTTCATGTAATTTCCCTTCTTTACAAAAACCATTTATAAGGGTGTTAAAAGTAACCACATTTGGATGCACTCCATCCTTCCCCATTGAGTTTTTAAGCTTCATAGCCAAGCTCATAAGACCCTTGTTACAATACCCTGCAATCAATGTATTGTAAGATGCAATGGTAGGACTAAAACCCATACTCTCCATCTCTCTTAACACCTCCATTGCCTTCTCAAGTTTTCCTGACTTGCAAAATGCATGAATTACTATATTAAAAGTGTATACATTGGGCGAAAGCCTGCAACGCCGCATTTCTCTGTAGAATCCCAAAGCAATATCCACTCTATGTAAATCGAGCAGCGAGCTCAAATATGCATTACATGACTTAATATTTGGCAAAAACCCATAATCCTTCATTCGAGAAAAAGCATCCGTAGCATTCCTAAACTTCTTTGCATGTGCATATGTCTTAAACAGTAAATCAAACACACGAGGAGAAGAATCACATATTCGATAAGAATACAGTATCGCATCAAACAACTTAGCTGGCAATTCCAAAGAACCAGACACAACGATACTCCTCAAGACCGATTCTGCGGATTTGAATTTCTGGTTTTTGGTGAGAATGTGGAGAATCATTGAATGAGTTTCAAGGGAATGTGACGTGGGGTTTTGAGTTTTAACCCAATTGAAGAACTCAAGAGAAAGAACATAGTCCTTTTGAATCTTTAACAAAACATGCTTAACTCTAAATGGGGTCAAGTGGGTAGATAAAGCATTAAGCTTATCCCAATCAGAGTGAATGAGGTGGCTATGTGCAACATTCACAAAGTCAAGGTCTTGACCTCTGGGTTCAGGGATTGTTCTGAAGGGTATTGGATTTGGATTCCAACTCCTTCTCCTCGAATTCCCATCAATTAAGGGTTTTAAAGAAGTGGGTTTTACTTTAACAGAATCAAACAAAGTTGAGAAGTGGCGACTTGGGAAATTATTCATGAAACTACCAGATAAAAGGAAACTTGCAATCTCAGTGTTTAAAAGAGACCAGCAATAAATGGAGAAAAAAAAATGAGCAGCTTAAATTTTTCTCAATCACCTGAACACCACCATGCTTTGTTGAGCGCAGCTACTGAAGTAGTGAAAGTTCCTCTGCTATCTAAGACTCCCCATTTTTTTTTCCAGATTTTCATAGTTTAGGAACAATAGAGTTAAACGAGGGGCTAAAATAGAGAAAAAAATCAATGAAAAAAAAAAAAATTGGCAAAAAGATTTGAGTTGGGCTTGCATGGGCTTGTAAAGTTTGCACGTTGCAGTTGAATTACTTCTTAGTTCTTAGTATCGTTCCAATTTTAGTAGATAGTAAGCTTGCAAAATGGAAAATAAATTATGCGTTTTTATTTTTTAATATTCAAATAAGCACTCATAATTTTATTTGAAAAATAGAAATAAATTATTGATATTTAATTGCATGAAATTAAAATATTAATTTGTATTTTATTACAACTAAAACCTTAACATTATGGAATATTTTATATTTTGTTAAGACATTTTTTATTGGCTGATGCAATTTATAAAAAATATTTATTTATATTTATTTTGATAAATTGAAAAATATATATTTATAAAATATTATTTTAATAATTTTAAATTTTAGATTATATTCATTTATTTTCAAATTTAATTCGCATAGTTACATTGCAATACTAGTTTATAGCCTTAAGTCTACGTTATAAAAGAATGAAAACTCATTTCCATTTTTTAAAATAAAATTGAGATTTTATTTAGATATTATTTAACATATATTTATATCCGATACTCATCCGAATAATGATAACATAGGTTTTTACTGCATAATATGCTATGAATAAAAATCTGGGCAATTAGCTATATTCTAAACATATTGAGACATTAATATTCAACATATAGTTGTTCAGAACACTGAAAAACAAAATAAATATCATAAACCTCAGAAAATATTAGTAGACATAATTTCAAGTAAAATAGAGTTTTTCACATGTATAAAAAATGTTTTCTCCTGCTATTTAAGATTAGTAGTTGTCAAGCGAAAATCGATCCCATATCTAATAGTCAATGATTAGATTGTGGTTTTATAAAATAAAGATTATCGAATCATTTTTTTCAAAAGATAAAATTGTAAGGACGAATCCCTTAATCTCAGAATTTAAACAACACCGCATATCCCGACACAATCTCAACAATCCAGCATCAATAATGTTGATCCGTTGTATCAACAATGGTTGTGGGAATCCGTTCCAAACCTATATTGTCCTTTAGCAAAAACACAATATACATCATTGACTAAGAACCAATGTTTAGGGGAAAACAAGCAAGGACGAGCCACCATTTCACCATCGAGATGCATTTTTCAAATGACAAAAATTTAAAGGCATCTTCGTTCTCTTAAAGTGAATAATATTTCATAATGGGCACAATCCAACAATATTGATCCGAACAACATCTAAAATGATGTTAGACAAAAATCTAATATTAAATTTGTTTCATAATGCGGAAGGGAAGACAAAATAAATCCATGATACTTCAGAATTTTCCTTAATCCATTATTTAGAGCTAGATTTTGGTGTAAATCAAATAAACATTGCTTTTAATTTCTTCAACCCTAAATACTATATCTTGTCACATTTGTGCCCAACCAACCAAGCATGATGAAGACTACTCACATGATTAATTATTTTTTTTCCCCTTACATCTAATTAAAAGTCTCATCATAACAAGATCCGTTCATGGGCCAAGCAAAGTCGAGTTAGGTCGAACCATGGTCCGAATTTTTTTTTTATTTTCTTTACTTCGGTTCACTTTACTGTTTAAATAATAAAAAAAAAGTAAAAATTATTTTATATTAATATATATATTCATAATTAATTTTAAATAAAAATATTTTTTATTAGTTAAATAGTGATTCAGATCAGACTAGCCTAAATAAAAAAAAAAAATCTTCCCAAACTTGACACTTGAGCAAGTCTAATCATAACATTATTCACCCCATTCAGCTTGTTTTTATGCTTAATTCTCTGGATAGAGCAGAATTTGGGAAAGAAATGTTAGTACATGGGAATCGAAAATAATGAAAAATTAATGAAGGTTTCAAGGCATGTAACAATGCCACTTTTCTTAAAGTTTTATTCGCCCCAACCATATAATAATTTGGTATGCAAAAGAGTTACCGGCGTAGAAACCTCGAAAATACAATGAAGCCCAATGATTGACTTAGTTTTGCATTGACAAATCAATCCACTGAGCATTCAACAGTGTAAGAACAGAATCATCAAATTTGAAAATGTCGGAAGAACTTGTGAAGGTCTTATGGTTATTGTTCATGTATAGAACAATATCCAACCTTTGTTTTTCTATTTTCTATCTATTCCAACAATCAGAGTAGTTCTAATTATTATCAAATATATGTCTCTTTGTATAGACATAATTGTTCAAATATATGTCTATTTGGATAGTCACATCACTTAGTAAATAGCCAAGTGACACAACTCTTAATACATAATTAAGAGACATAACTCTTTAATTATTAAAGACATTACCATTCACTTATCCCATGCAAATTATGTGATATTTATTTTGAAAAAGTTCTAACAATCCCCCACCATTTTCAAAATAAACCAAATCCTCGACAATTCTGAAAATCTTTTGCATAAATAAAGGTGTCTTACGATTGAACCTTTACTTAGTGAAAACATATTAAAATTAATCGAAATTGCATGGTAGATTATGCTTTGAACCAGCTATTCCATTTGATTAACCGAACATATAATGATTTCTACACCAATGAATGCACAGTATCCAGGGACACTATTTTGGCCATGTGTCTATATCTTCTTTTCATGAATGTTGTTAGAGCCAAGCCCTTGAGCTCCTAGAAGCGGCCACACTTCATATTCACATAGGTAGATCCCATCGAGAGTGTTCCCGTAATTATAACACTCTAACATATCTATGTTATGGGTTTATTAAAATTATATTACTCATCATTCCCTTATCATTACGGGTACTTAGCACTTTACTTGAGATGATTCATTATATATTATTATAGTGCCAACAGCCACATACAGATGATGTACTTTGTCTCATTGAACTCAAGACTTGACGTTATACCAAGCGTTGAGTCGAGTTTCCATCATGGGTGACTTAATATTATAGGCTTGAATCTCATCCCCAAATTTCCAACATAGCTATGTTAATTTTTCATATAACATGGTGAAACTTTATACATATTTGTATCTTGAAGGTTCATAAGACCAACACCTCCACCATGTACGAATATTCATTCTTTTGTTAAAGAATGCTCTTTTAATAGTATTTCAACTATCAAGGATATCCTTTGTACAATTACCAATTCTTTGTCTTATAATATTCATAGTAATCACTTTATCTATTTTCATCATGATGGTTTCATATTTGTTCATTTTATTTATTTCTTGATATTCCAAGAAATTAACACCATTATCTCCAAATGTGTGAACCATACATCATATTGTCCTTTTCAACCAAGTAAATTATTGTAAAAAGGCCTCATTTCCCTTGGTGAAACAAGACAATATTGTTGCTATTTTTCCATAGTTTTTTATCATAGTTAATACACAAAAATTAAAACTTATTGTGTATAATCAAATAACATGATTTTTTGTCAACAAACTATATATATATTTATATACACACACACACACAAGGGTGTTTCATATATCATTTTAGAATATAGTCAATATTATCGGACCATTAACGAGCCTATCAAGTGACTATTATTATATCACAAATATATACACCTTTTATCATGAACATTATTAGTCATTTTTATGACCATAATCAAAACCATGTCCACCACCCAAATGGGTCTAATAGCATTCATCTTGCTATTTTAAATGTTTTCATATACTCACAAGATCTTTGAGTTATGGCTTCCAAAGTAAATATAATTTCAAAATTTTACTATATCTCAATATTTAGTAGAACCATGAGATAATAAATCATTTATGCAAGGCATGAATAAAACCATGTATATGAGCCATAAGTACATGGGAAATTGTAAAATAAAACCTTAAGATTGCTAGTACATGGGAACCGAAAATAATGGGAAATTAATGAAGGCTTCAAGGCGTGTAACAATACCACTTTTCTTAAGGTTTTATTCGCCCCTACCATATAATAATTTGGTATGCAAAAAAGTTACCGGCGTATAAACCTCGAAGATATAATGAAGCCCAATGATTGACTTAGTTTTACATTGACAAATCAATCCACTGAGCATTCAACAGTGTAAGAATAGAATTATCAAATTTGGAAATGTCGGAAGAACTTGTGAGGGTCTTATGGTTTTTGTTCATGTATAGAACAATATGCAACCTTTGTTTTTCTATTTTCTATCTATTCCAACAATCAGAGTAGTTCTATTTATAATCAAATATATGTCTCTTTGTATAGACATAATTGTCCAAATATATGTCTATTTGGATAGTCACATCACTTAGTAAATAGCCAAGTGACACAACTCTTAATACATAATTAAGAGACATAACTCTTTAATTATTAAAGACATTACCATTCACTTATCACATGCAAATTATGTGATATTATTTTGAAAATGTTTTTACAAAATATTGGCTTGAAAATGAGTGAAAAAAAAAAAGACTAAAAAAAGTTTCCCATGTCAGAGGTTTATCAAACAGTAAAGTTTTGTCAGTACGTTAATATCACTTTGTAAGTTGGATTAGAAGTTTCCTACCAAAAGTAACCCATAAAACAAGGAAAGTCCAACCAAATCTCTTAACCCTTTGGAAGAACAAAAACAACAAAAGAAAACTTACACCATTTCTAGCTAAAATCTTTAAAACAATGGCTATTTCATATTAGATCTGTTTAAGGGTGGGGCTAATTCTTCGATATGATAGATTCGATCTAAATTAAATTGGATTTGGATAAAAATTTTAATAATTTTGATAAAAATTTTATTTAAATTTAATTATAAAATATATAAATATTAATATAAAAATAAAATTTTTTATGTTTTAATATTACGTGAACGGTAAAATGAGTTTTCGGATCGACCCAATCCAACCTGAACTTGGGTAAGAAAATAAAAAACTTCTGGACTATCATGGGTAAGTCTACTCCAGATTCCATGATTGATCACTTCAAGATAAGAGAGCAGTTAGGGGGGAAACTGTCATTTATAGCATTGTATTTTAGAACCCTGGCTGGCTGTAATTTCATTGTTTGTTTTTCCAGGGCACTATTCTGTTTACCTTTTATCTCCTTGTTTGTTTTCTTTACATTGTTTTCCATCATTTAAATTTTCGTCTATGGATTCAATGCAATGATCCAATTTAATAAATACTACTTAATATCTTGATGACATTACTGATTAGTTTTAAAAATTTTACATTTTTGATTACATTAATGCTAATGGGTCCTTCCTGCAAAAAACTACAGAAAGAACCTGGTCATATGGATACCTTCAAACAGATAAATTGGTTTAGGTTTTTTTTTTTTACTCTGGTTGAAAAGTTCTGGGTTTTGTATGGAAATTGTTATCCAAATTAGATATTATCCAAACAGATAATATGATTAGTTTAAAAAGTTTACATTTTTTATTGCATTAATGCTAATGGGTCCTTCCTGCAAAAAACTACAGAGAAAACCTGGTCATATGGATACCTTCAAACAGATAAATTGGTTTGGTTTTTTTTTTTTACTCTGGTTGAAAAGTTATGGGTTTTGTATGGAAATTGTTATCCAAATTAGATTTTGTAATTTTAGATATGACACGAATATGATAAAATAAAAATAACTAAAATACGATACGAAAAAGTAACATAAAATTCAACACGAATACACAAACGTATCAAAATTTATATAATATAAATTATTAAAATATTAAAATTTATATAAATATATAACACGATTATGATACGAAAAAATAACACGATCATTACATAAATATATAGATAGACAAATCTAATCCAAATCCAAGCCAACACATCTTCTTGTCCTAAATCTCGTAAAGGACACAATTACCTAGATACCTCACACAAGAAGCAAGTGAACAAAAAATAAGAAGCCAAAAATATTAGTCCAGTTGGCTATATATGTCTCTACTTCTAACAGTACTGACCCACTTTCAGTCTCTCTGCCCTCACCCAAATGGTTGAGTTAGAGATATACTAAAGGGTGAAAAATTAATTGAGTGAATGGTCAATTTAATGGCCCATGTTTGCAATGCAGATGGATGCATGGCTTAGAGAAAATGGTGAAAAGTGAAAACTCTTATGTGAAATGTTTGACCAATTAGCCAATGTTTTCATATTTTATTTTATTTTTCAATGAGTAAAAAGTACAAAAAATTGATAGCCGTTGGGGGAGTGAGTGAAACAGTGAAAATTTTTGCGCACTTTACGGGTTTCTCTTTGTAATCTTGCAATTATCAAATTCCTCCCAGAAAAAATAGGGAACAGTGCCTGCTCAAATGAGTCCAACAAACAAGTCCAACACAATACAGAACAAGTCTCCCCCATTAAAAACTCTCTAAAGATATTGGTGGGGTTTGGATGGTTGGTTTTTTTATATAGGGGATAATTCGAATTGATGATCTCATCTGATAAAAATTATTATGAATTTAAAATAGATATTCTTTTTTTTTTTAATTCCTTTGTTTCTTGACCTAATTTTATAGATATTTTTTAAGACAAAAATAGTAAAAAATTTATTTTGGCTCTTCCAAAAATTTATATTTTGATTATTTTTTATTCCAATCCTTTAACTTAAAATTTTTGGCTTTGTTCATGGTTTTTTTTTTATTTTTTATTATCTCAATATAGCTTTTTTTATGCCCAAATTATCGATGTTTCAAAATTAATTATCAAATTTCATTTTTTTAATCTTGTTGAAAAATCGCCATGACCATGACGATTTTTCAACAGGTTTTGATTTTTATTTTAAATTGATCAAGAAAAATCGTCATAACCCATGACAATTTCCCTTGATCATAATAAAAAAAAAATTGGTATTTTAGGTTGAGAAATCACCACTTTGGATGGTGATTTTTCAACTTTTTTTTAAAAAAATTATTAAATAATAAAATTATATATTATATAATTTTAAAAATTAAAATTAAAAATTCAATAAAATTTAAATTAAAAAAATAAAAAATAACAATTTACAAATTTTTAAAAATTATATTCGTAATGTCAATCAGATTTTTTCAACTTGTATTCGTAATAAATGGACATTCCGGAGAAAGGCCAACCAAAGCGTTGTGGATTATGCAGGAATGAAGGTCATAGCTAGACCTATCCACGGGTCGTGGTAGCCCGCTAGCTCGGTAAGCTCGGATCGTATTGGGCCGAGCTTGGACAAGTGTTTTTGTAATTCGAGCCATCTAGTCTAGCCCGAATTATTATTTATTAAATAAAAATTATTTTTTATTTAAATTTTATTATAAAATATAAAAATATATATAATTTATAATTAAAAAATTAAAAATTAACAAATTGTAAAATTTAAATAAAAAATTTGAATAATAACAATTTACAAAATTATATAAATTTTAAAAATTTTAAAAATAAATTTTAAATTTTATTTTTAAAAGTATATAATTTTTATTTAAATTTTATTATTTAATAATTAAAAAAATAAAAAATCTAAAATACAATTTTTTTATAATATTTTTATTATGATCAAGGAAAATCGTCACGGGGCATGGCCCATGATGATTTTCCAACAGGTTAAAAACTAAGTGAATTTCGGTAATTAAAACAAAAGTATCAGTATTTCGAGAATTAAAAAAAAAACAATATTGAGATAAAAAAAAAACCTCATTCATGCTTACAGGGGCGGCTCCTTTAAAGAGCCAGAGCTTAATATATATATTAAATAAATTTAAATAATTTTTTAAAATTAAAATTATTAATTTTACTTATTTATGTGTTTTTTTTTATTATTTAATTTTATGCATTGTAATTTAAAATGGTTAAAATCATATTATTATTTGTCTATTTATTGTATTAACTAATTATAACTCATAAATCTTTAAAATCAAAAGGTTTGTCACAAAAGTTAAATTACGATTATGTAAATTTAACCAAAAGCTAAATTGATTTTCTAACTTCTTCAATATGGCTCTAAGTATCCAATCAAGTATCAAACATTTCTTTTAGCTGATTACAATTTTTTTTATATAATTTTTAATTTTATCCTAACTTTTTTTTTCTTGCTACCATGCAACTTTTTATTAACACACAGATTAAAACCACTTTATAAAATATTATAAAAATACCCTAACTTCTAAACTTAAACTTAAACTTTCAACATTATTATTTTAATAGAATATTTTTTTTTTTGTCTTGATGAAAAATATATTATTTAGTAATTGATATATTTATATTTTTTAAAATAAAGTTATTCATAATTTTAAATAAGATTATTGTTTGATGATTATACATAAAATTATTTATTTGATGTATTATGTTTTTTTATATATTTGTTTATGAATCGATCAAATTTATAATTTTAAAAGCTTTTTTTTGTTAGTATAATATTACTTGCATATATTTATATTAATATAATAAAATATATTTTATGAAAAAAATTAAAATTTATTAAATTATTAATTGATACTTTCAAAATTAAATGTTATGGCTAAGCTCTTTTATCACCAAAAATCTGATTTTCAGTTTTTTTTTTTTTTTTCTGTTTATTAACAGACAAAAGAAGCAAATCTCACCAAATCCTACTGCATGCCTATATTCTAGCCTTCCAGAGCCAACAATTCTGGATTTGAAACGACTCTCTAGAGCTAAAAGTGACTTTGCAAAAGGCTGAAGCGAAGGGCAATTTAGATGCCAACAGGAAAATATGTCAATAGCAAATGAGAAATATCAGCCAACAATATTCTTTAGTTTCTGCCTGTTTTTTAGGACTTTTCTTTTCTCATTCCAATCAGCAGCGATGCTTGGATAGCAATTAAAGGTTGCTTCCAGCGGTGTTGAGATGACATATTGTTTTACATTTTTCTTGTGAATCCAAACTCCTAAATCTTTGTAAGAAAAAAAATGTGAAATCAAAGTTTTGGCCTATGCATCCAACTCTAAACTAGGGATTTAAATTGTAATGATATCGTTTTAATTTTTTTAATTTTTTATATTCATCGTATTTGAGGTATGAATAATTAGTGATCCATAATGGTTAAACTCACGATCGTGAATTACAAGTGGATATTTTTTTATATAAATAAAAAATTATAAATTATCATAAATTATTTTAAAAATTATTAAAAAAATTATGATTATGATTATAATTATAATTATAATTATTATGCTTTACAATATATTGTATAAAATAAAAAAATAACGAGTGTGATAACCGTAATTACAACAATAATATTCATGACAATCACAATGATAATTAAAATCTCTGCCATGCCCTGCACAGCTGGGCCTCACTCTACACATTTCAGCTTTGGCTTTCTATAACTATTCCCCCTACTTGCATGGTCCAATCTGATCAAATTAGTGTATATAGGCACAAAAAAAAAAACAATATAGAGTTGCAGACCATCTATGAATATAGCAGAAGAAAAACCAAACTCTCTGTCTCATCACAAAGTTACAGGTGATTTCGCAACGGCCCTGAACCCTTTGAAACTAAAAAGAATTAAAAAAAGTCTTTGAAATACGCAAACAACAACGAAAATGAAAACAACAAAGTCGAAAACAATGTAGAAAGCAAATAAAGTAAAAAGGCACAACATCGTTCCAGTTCTTTGCCTTGGCTCTTTTCCCTTGGCCCCTTCTCCTCTCCTCTCGATACCCTACCTTCCCCTCGATTTTTTCTCTCTCGTTAACCCAAAATTTTGACTCCCTTTAACTCATGCACACTGTAAATAAAAATTCTTTTCTCCGACGACATGCAAGTGAAATTCTTGTAAAAATTCTAACAATTCCTACCAAATAACAGGGATTTAAAAAACCGATTATAATCGTTATTTTATAATTTTAATTTTTTTCATTATCCATATTCATTATAATTAATCGCAACGACGGTAATTTAAATTTATGCCAAATACTATATTACAAAAAAAAAAAAAAAAAAATTTCCCTGTATCCAAATTGTCTCAACAACCCAGAAAAAAAAAAAAAAAAAGAATTGAAAAGTTCTCTCTCTTTCCCTGTCTTCAAGTCTGTCTCTGTGTCTCTTTCGCTAACACAAACACTCTCTCTTTTTATTTCCCTTTTTTTTTCCCTCCAAAGTCAAATCCCTTAAACTTTACGTTACACCTATAGCACTTCTCCTATATATATATATAAACCACCATTTTTTTCCCTTTAATTTCCTCTCAACGCTGACTCTTCTTCTGACCCTGTTTTCTTTAACAATGGTGCAAAACCACCACCGTCAAGACCAAGAGACAGTGGAAGAGAGCAAGGAAAAAAGACCCAAGTTCTTCATCAACGACCACGTAGACATCCTGGTAGAAATCCTCAAACGCCTCGACGGCCGTTCCCTTGGCGTCGCCGCCTGCGTTTGCCGTCTCTGGTGCTCCATTGCTCGCAATGACTCCCTCTGGGAAGACATCTGCTTCCGCCACGTGTCCCCTCCACCTTCCAGCGTGCGTTCCGTCGTTGTTGCCCTGGGTGGCTACAAACGCCTCTACATGGCTTGCGTGAGACCCGTGCTGAGCCGACTCGGACGAGTGAGGAGGGCTTCTTGGACTCGCGACGAAGTCCAGCTCTCGTTGTCTTTGTTTTGCGTGGATTGCTACGAAAGGCTTGGGGGCGTTGGTGGAAGTAATAGTAATAATGGGAGGCTCGTCGGAGAATCGTCACCATCGTCGCTAATGTTCCTTTGCAAGCCCGTGAATGTTTGATGATTCGTCGTCTTTCTATTATTTATTTTCAATTTAATAATAATATAATATACTTAAAAATGAAAATGATGATAAAATTCTTTTAACTTTTACAATTTTTTTTGTTTGTTATAATTATTTGTGAATTGTTACTATATATTTCATCAATGAAAAATTAATAAGTTCTTTTGCTATTGCATTTTTTTTCTTTCTAATAAATTATAATTTCTTGGTTTTTTAAGTAAATGGAAATTAATAATTTGGGTTTGAAAGCGAAGGTTGAGAAATGACCAAATATAATTTGGATTTTTAGCTAGATAGAAAATGTTTTGTACCTCTTTCTCGATAGAAGATACGACTTACGATACTAACCGTTACTTGATATCCTTAGCCTAAAGTTAAAGATAAAATAGTAATTTGATAATCTATACTTACTATTATTAATGTTTTTGATTGAGTTAGTATCACGAGCCAAATAATATCTTGTAGTTGGAAATTTGACGGATTTTATTTGATAATCTATACTTACTATTATTAATGTTTTTGATTGAGTTAGTATCACGAGCCAAATAATATCTTGTAGTTGGAAATTTGATGGATTTTATTTATAATTTTTTTTCTAATGATATTTTTTTAAATGTAGCCAAATAATTTTTAACTTTATTTTTTTATTGTCACTTTATATTTATTTTAACTCATAAAATAAAATAAAATTCTTATATAATCATTAATTATAGTATATTCATTTCAAAATATCAAATTTTAAAATTACTATATCAATTAGTCTTTATATATCATGATTTGTTAAAATTTCTAAGTATTAATTATTAAAATTAAATCAATTAATTGGTATTATTTTAGTATCTACTATTCAATATTTTAATTAAACATTTGGTCAATTAATTAATGTATAAAATTAAATCTAATGTTCTTATATTAGTATTTATAATTATTTACAAACAAAAAAAATATAAATATAAGAATAAATTTTTTAAAATTCACATTTAAAAAAATTATAATACAATAACTAAAAAACTTAATCAAGCAAAATAAAAGTAAAAATTTGTTGGAATAAGTACTATAAGACTCCAATGAGTTATTAGGTTAAAAGTAAAAAGTCATTTATATAAATGTTTAGTGGACTTTATTTATAACTTGTTTTCTTCTAATTATGTTTTTTACATACAGTCCAATGATTTTTGGCTTTTACTTTTTTTAGTGTTATTTTATATTAAATTTAATTCACTTATGAAACAAAAAAAATCTTATATAATCATTAATTATATCTATATTCAATACTAAATATCATAAAAATATAAGTATATAACAATTGTAAAATAAATAAAAAAATTATCAAAATATATAAATTCTTTTTTATTCATACTATAAGTAAATATACCGAACTTATATCTTTAGCTTTTATTTAAAATTTTGGACTAAAAAATAATTGAAAATATTCAAATACAAAATATTAATACTCAATTTATAAATAAAAGCATTATATAATTTATATTTGTATAATTTTTTTAGTATTTTTGTAAGTAAAATTAATTATTACATTTGAAATTAAAAAAGTGTTTATATCTTTAAAAAATCCAAAAAATCGAATCCATCTAAACCCTTCCGAACTTGAACCGATCCGAATCTGAAATAACACGAACTCGAAAAATTCCATTTCTAAAATGGTCCGAATTCGAGATAGCTTGTGTAACACCCTGTCCGGATAATCTACCTAAAATCCGGCAGAGTTTCCTTTCTATCTCAACTATAACCCTCCTGCAAATAACACTCAATTCATATCCTCAACCAACAATTTTTCTCAATACTATTATCACATATATCCATGCATATTCAAAAATTATCCATGATCAATTTATGCTCAAATCAAAACATATTGATCTATCGTCTCATATCTTCAAATATATACAATATATCCAGAAGTAAACCTATCTCAGCAAGGTTTACTAGATAAAAACATCAAGAGATCAAATCTTCTAGAAATTTAGATATGAAGCCCACCACGTCAATATACTCTTGAAGCGGAGAGTAGAGGAAGGCAGCAATCCCGACACCTAACTGTGTCCTGAAAATGAGAAATAAGAAGAGGTGTGATATATGAATATCTCAATGAGTAGACAACATTTAAAGAGTGTGAAAACTATAATATAATCTGGAAAGCATAATTGACATTTTCAAAATAAATAATAATAAAACCATAATGAGTAATTCAAAGACGTAGCAAGGTTTTCAAATGTATAACAATATTATAATATTAAATCACGGTATAAAATCTGTGAAGTAAATCAAGTTACGTATAGTTGGGCTCCAACTTACTGTCATGCATAAGAATACATCCATAAAATAACCAGGCAATATCCATGTAGGCATACTAGTAGCCGGCCCCAAAGGCCAATACCACCATAGGACGCCCCAAAGGCATATGTGTCGCTATGATGTGCCCCCAAAAGGCAAATATAACGGGATAGGGACTCTGGAGGTGGCTCCTACCACAAAGGCGTAGCACGCAGCTCCCATACCCCAGTCTAATATCACGAAATTGAGACTCTGGAGGTGGCTCCCGCCACAAAGGCATAGCACGCAGCTCCCGTATTCCGATCAATGGTATAGTCTCATACATTAAGTCAGGTGGAGCCAAAACCATGTACGTCAAATTCTATGTATAATCATATTTCATAAATCAACCAACTTACTCGATATAATATTTCTTGAAATAAAAATACTTTAATAACAAATCAATTCATATGATTAAATATCGTATATACCTTTAATACGTAAAATAAATATTATGCTAAAAAATATATATAATTATAATTAAAGAAATTTCAAATAAATATAGTTGTCGTCTACTCACAGTCCTTGAGATGATCTCACTGTACACATCGACCTGAAACTTCGGGATCCACAGGTGACGTCGGATCTACGTGGCCTAGAGATTAGCAATAATTAGTATCTATATATGCTCAAAGCATTACACAATTTTGAATGCAACTTAAGTCCCATTAATCTACCCCATAGTCAATACTAATTTCTCATACTCAAAACAACATCTTCTTAATTTTTTTAATATCATCTCCACAATCATTTTCTCCATAATTCAACTCCATAATAATGTCCTTATCAAATTCATTTCTAGTATTCCATGCCTTAGAGATTTTCATAATCCATAACCATCCTTTAGTACTATATTTCTCTTAAGCAATAAATTCCTTAATATCAAGTTAGATTAGAAAATCATAACTTGAGTTTGGTAAGGAATTTGGAAGTGATTCCAATTGGTTTATTTCAACCAATATTTCTAATTTATGAAGAAAATAACTAACTTATACAATTAGAACAAAATTTTTTATCAAATTTGATAAATCCCGAAACTATGCTGAAACAGGGGTCAACACAGAACAGCCAACTTCACCGAATTTTATCTTTTTAACCGCTTATAGGTTTTGGGTGATTCAAAAACCAAAATTCTCATATTGAAGTCTAGTTTCTAGAAAAAATATCCAAAAAATACAAACCCTGATGTGCCGAACCCAGAAAATCCGAACAGCAAGCATGGTCAACTTCCCCTGTTTTGCTTTTTCTTCCCATTTTCTTGTTCATGCTTTCAAATCCTTTTAATTCTTACCAAGTTGAGTAAAATTCATACTTAATAGATGGATTTCAGACCTTAACATGTTTATGGAGCTAAGATCTTAGCATGCTCAAGTAGAATATCTAAAGAAAAGGAAGAATTTATCAAGAAACTAACCTTGGATGTAATTATTGTTGAGATTTTGGTGGAGTTCTTGAAGAGAAATGTTGGAGGAGATGAAGAGAATTTGAGAGGGGAGGGTGCCGGCTAGCTCATAAAGAAATGAAGAAAATTTTCTAGAAATTTCAAGATAATAAGATGACTAAAACATATTTTTTAACTTTTGGTATAATTGCCCATTGGTCCCTCCACTTTTATAAATAACCATTAAGCCCCTAAACTTTTTAATATGTTCAATTTGATCCTTTCTTTCGGAATTTAACTTTACATGATTATATGTAACCTCGGTTGTTACAGCTTGAACCCGAAATTATCCGAACCCAAAAATTCGAATCCGAAGTTATTCGAATCCAAAAATATTTGAATCCGAAATGATTCGAATTTGAAATGAACCTAAACCCAAAATAACCAAAATCCACCCGTTTCCCATCTTACATGCCTAGCCCTCAAGGAAGAGAGAAGACCTGCAAATACTTCAGACAAAGTATGCCTCTTTTTTTTTTTGAGGAAGAGAGAAGACCTACAAATACTTAAGATAAAGTATGCCTTTTTTTAATCCTTTAGCTTGTTTAAGATAAGGTATGCTTAATGACATATATTTCATGGTCCACTTAAAAATTTGCAAATAAATTTCAATTGAAATGTTTTTGTGGTGTTTAGTGAGAAAAAAAATAGAGATAGGTTTTCTAGTCAAATGAATTGAACGGGGCTTATTGGTTAATTAGTAAGGCTAGTTAGCAATCTAATGTAGTCCAAATCATCAACTCTATCTAAATTTCAAATATACTATATATCTATAGCTAAACTTGTTCGAGCCGGTCTGAAAGCTTATTTTACTGTTCACAAAATATTAAAAATTTATTTTTATTTTTATATTTTATAATTAAATTTAAATAAAAATATTTTTTATTTAATGAATAGTAATTCAGGTCGATCTGAATTACTAAAATCTTTACCATATTCGATCTAATTCGAGTCGGACCTATCCGTCCAACTTCTGAACAAATCTATCTATAACCTAATAAGGTTTCAATCAAGTTGTACTATGATAGCTTGAAAACAACAAGTTCTTACAAGTACAATGAAACTATATATTTAGTACTATGTTGTCTTGACCATGTTCTAGTTTAGGGGCCTAAATCCAAAAAAAAAAATTGTATCTAGGTTTTGATCTGTTTAAGATTATTTATGCAAACTCCATGGAGTTTAGTTAGAATCTTCTTGGTATCTTAGGGCTCATTTGGATTCCATCGCATCTCCGGTGCGGTGGAATCCAAAAACATTTTGGGGGAAAATTTTCCCCTAACTAACTGATGCCCCACTAGGGGTGTGTTTCGATCACCCCCAGTGGAGCAATCCCACCCCACCGGCCCCTTCAGTTTCACTGGAGGGGTAAGGGTTCAGTTAACCAACTAGACCCTAATGGAGGGGGTAATTTCCCTTTTACCCCTCTAATTTTTTTTTAATTTTTAATTATTTAATTTTTCATATTTATTTTATTAATTAATTTTTTTAATATAAATATAATTTTTAATTATTTATTTTTTAATATAAATATAATTTTAATAATT
Organism: Fremontodendron californicum; assembly: GCA_030761205.1. Lineage (NCBI taxonomy): Eukaryota > Viridiplantae > Streptophyta > Magnoliopsida > Malvales > Malvaceae > Fremontodendron > Fremontodendron californicum. Next base: position 8,092,613 of record JAULJL010000017.1, on the reverse strand, counting down.
TTTAATTATTATTTAAGATAAATATATTTTATATTTTATTAGGGTCTATTTGGATGAGCGGTGAGATTAAAAATAGAGGTGGATGTGAGATTAGTTACTGTAGCGGTGAGATATGTGTTTGGATCAAGGTAGTCAATTTCGTACCCGTGGACGTACCGTTTTTGTACTGATACTGGTATGTACCGATACCAGTGTGTTTCTGTGTACCGTTTCGGGTTTACTGATATTTTTCAAATATTTTTTCATATAGATATATGTATAGCCTATTTTCAAATTTCTTAATAAAATATATATATATATATTATATATACATCCATTACATGCATATATATATATATATGTTTTTATACAAATATAAATTTTAAATATTTAATATCTAAAATTTTTAAACATCAAATAGGTAAAATAAATATTAAAATGTTAAAAAATATAGTAAATTATTATTAATTATGTTCACTAGCCTAATTTAATGAACATGTTTTATTTTTAAATATAATTATAAAAAAAATAAAAATGATCATGACAAAAAATATTAAAACTGGTTTAAAAAATCAAATAAGTGAATTTCTTTTTAAAAAAATTAAAAAAACAAAATCTTGTACCAACCGGTACGGATCGGTACGTACCGGTATAGACCGGTATTGACCGGTACAGACCGGTATCTATCAGTACGGGAGGTACAGGGCAAAATCACAACCAGAACGGAATTAAAGGTTGAATGTACCAGTTTAGTTAAAGTGGGATGTTCCGGCCGGTACCACCGGTACCGGAACAGAACAGACCACCATGGTTTGGATGCAAAAATAGCAGTGGTGGTGAGGTGAATTATAGTAAGAAGAGAAAATGACTATTAAGGACATTAGATTATAATTTGTATATAATGAATTTATAACATATTTGAAAAATTAATAAATAATTATAAATAAAATATTTATTTACACATTTTAAAGGAAAATAAATAATAATTATTTTAAAATAATAATTATATAAATGATTTGTTAAATAATTATAAAAATTATTTGTCATAACGGTTTTTCGACCGCCAGACGAATTTTAAAAAATAAATCATGGAGTCGCCACCAATCCTTTTTGTTTAGGTGTGATTGGTCACCTATTAAAACTAGTTTTATAAAATATTTTAAAATTAATTAAAATATATTTTTTAAACCAATTTTAAAGTTTGCACTTTAAACAAGAGAAAAAAATAAAAGCGGGTTTGGGAGTTGGTTACGTGCGGGGAAGGATTAGCACCCCACCCCACAACACCTGTATAAAACGGTACCTTATTAATCGTGTGTTATCCTTGATCTTGAAAATATAATTTCAATTTTGGTATTTAAAAAATAATTCCCTTAGTGCATCTTATTTGAAAAATATTTTTTATTATTTTTGGGATCAAATCTTTTATTCAGGATCAATACTAAAATTTTCGACGTTAGAGATTTTGTCTAAACTCTCCAACATCTAGGCGGAATTTATTTGTAATCTTTCTTTGTCTAGGAATTTCCATGATAAGCTATCCAAATCCGAGACAAAAATCTTTTGTAAAAGATGATTATCGAGAATTCCCCAACATCTAGGCGGAATACCGATGGTCATTTTTACTCAAGATACTCTCATTTTCATATGAAGAAATCTTACAAAATTTAATTTTAAATCCGGGACACGTTATGTAGTGTGGAAGTGAAATAATCGTGCATAAGTGTGCGAACATTAAATAACGTGCAGAGTAACATGCATGGTAAATTTATTATTATTTTTTATTCCTTTTGAGAAATAGTTTCACTTTATTTTTTATTCCAATTTTTGGTGTACAAATTTTTTTTTCTAATTTCCCCAACCTTCTAGGCGGAAACTAGAAAAATTATCGACACTTCGATTTTCTTGTAATTTTGGAAATTTTTTTTTTTAAGGAAATTCGTTCGAAAATCCTCCAACGTCTAGGCAGGATCCTCGATTTTTATTTAATTATTCACAAAGATTGTTTTATTTTTTTTAATTTTATAAGAACATGTAGAAAATTTTCGATACGAGCACTTTTTAATTTCCCCAACATCTGGGCAAAAAACAAAATAAATCTCATACTTAAAGTTCTTTTTTTTTTTAAATATTTATTGCAATTAGTGAACCTGTTTTTTTTGCGAAAATTAGCTCGGGAATTCCTCGAACATCTAGGCAGGATCCTCGAAAGATTTTATTTTGTGATGAGAAATTTATTTTTTATTATTACTTTTATTTGCAAAAAAAAAAACTTATTTTTATCAATCTCGTATTTTACATTCGTAATAAATTTTTTTAAAAATCTAAAATCTTATGATTCGAGAAATTTTCAGCTTCCCCAACATCTAGGCGGAAATTGAAAATATTTTCGTCACTTAGTAATATTTATTTGATTTTTGAAAATATTCATTTTTATAAAATTTTCCTAATCTTTAAATTTTTTATACATTTCCATATACTTTGTATTTTATTTTTTTATTTATACATTTATAGCTTTGTTTTTTCTTCTTTTAATATTTTTTTTATTTATCCTAATTGAAAAGATATGAAAAATAATAATGGAAAGGAAAAAAATAAAAATAATATTGAAAAAATATAAAATAAATGAAGAAAATAAAACACAAAAAAATAATAATAAAAAAGGGGAAAATACATCCGGGTCGGGTACAGGCGTAAACCAGCGCGCGAGTCCAGCGACCCGACCCGGAGGTAGCCTATAAAAGGCCCTTATTTTTTTTTTGGTTCATTTTTTTTTTCAGTTATCAAAAACAATTCCACCTTTTCTCTGAAATTCCCCAGACCAACCGCAACTGTCGCTGCTGCCTCGTCGCCGTGCCTGCCGCCACACTCAATAGTCGACCACCATTGTTGGAGTTCCTTTTCCTTCGAAAATTAGCCGAAAACCATCCCCTAGTTCTCCTCTAACCGAATAACAATTTGGTTCGCTTGAATCAACCCCAAATCTTGTAGATCTGAGCCCAAAATCTGAAACCCCTCAACTTTTGATCTCCTGAACCCACTGTTAGACTTCGCTGAAACTCCCACCGAACCTTCCTCTCGCCTCGATCTCCACTCTCACCCTTCGTATTTCCAAAATAATACCTCGAGGTGGCTCAAACCCAGAGAACCCGAAATCAAAAGCCCTGAAAAGTTTTCATTTTTCTTGTGTGTCTGTTGTTTTTGGGTTTTTTTTTTTTAGTGTTGATGGTTCTTGTGTTTTTTTTTTTTTTTTTTTTTATGGGAGCCGATAGAGTAGGGGGAAGCCTCTGAATGGTCTCTGTTCTTTGGGGTTTTTGTTGAGGGTGGCGTGTGGAGGTGGGGGTGGCGTGTGGGCAGGAGTGACGTGCCTGGGGGTGGCTGCCGTGTGGGGTTGGGGTTGCAGGGGCTAGGGTTGCAAGGCTGCCAGGGGGTGGCGTGCAGTGGAGGCCGTCTGGGGACTAGGGCAGCAGATGGTGCTTGGGGGAGTGGCTTACTAGGCTATTGGGCCTGCTAAGCCAGCAGGTCCAGCTGCCTGCTGGGCCAGCAATTCGATTGGGCCTGCTAGGCCAGCAGGCCCGGCCCGATAAGGTTCTATCGGGCCCTACAAAAGGTCAGAGCCTTCAGGCCCGCAGAAGTAAATAAAACAATAAATGTTAAAAAGATAACAAAAAAATTAAAATTAAAAATAAGAATAAGAATAACATAAAATAAAATATAAAGAACAACATTAAATAATTTAAATTGGATTTAAAATTAGACTCGAAACTAACTCGAGACTTGGCTCGGGATGTGATTTGGGGTTAACCCGGACAAAATTAGGTTACTACAACTGCCCCCCTCTTTGCCTATTTTTGAGAATCGAAAATAGGGCAAAGACATAAGTAACAATTTTGTCCGGGATCATGGATCCATACAAAACTCTTTTTTCATTCTTTCATTTTTTTTATTTTTTCATATATAGACTGTAAAATAAAGGATTTGCCTTAAATTGATTTCCTTGACTAACATACCAAGGCTCGACCCGTCTTAAGGAAACGAGTTCGATTTTGCAAGAAAAGAAAATACCTCGACGAAGCCCCGGGGCCTAATCTTATCTTGTGCCAACTTCACTGGGCTTACTTCCTCTTGGTGCCAGCTTACATTGGGCTTAAACAACTAAGATGCCAACTTCACTGGGCTTACTTCACAACTGCCAGCTTACATTGGGCTTAACCTCATCTGAATGCCAACTTCAACTGGGCTTACACCATATGTGTGCCAGCTTACGTTGGGCTTGACCAACTAAGATGTCAACTTCACTGGGCTTACTTCTTCTTGGTGCCAGCTTACATTGGGCTTAAACAACTTAGATGCCAACTTCACTGGGCTTACTTCACAACTGCCAGCTTACATTCGGCTTAACCTCATCTGAATGCCAACTTCAACTGGGCTTACACCATATGTGTGCCAGCTTACGTTGGGCTTGACCAACTAAGATGTCAACTTCACTGGGCTTACTTCACAACTGCTAGCTTACGTTGGGCTTAACCAACTAAGATACCAACTTCACTGGGCTTACTTCACAACTGCCACCTTACATTGGGCTTAAACCAACTAAGATGCCAACTTCAACAGGGCTTACACCATAACTGTACCAGCTTACGTTAGGCTTAACCAACTAAGATGCCAACTTCACTGGGCTTACTTCACAACTGTCAGCTAACGTTGGGCTTGACCAACTAAGATGCCAACTTCACTAGGCTTACTTCACAACTGCTAGCTTACGTTGGGCTTAACCAACTGAGATGCCAACTTCACTGGGCTTACTTCACAAGTGCTAGCTTACATTGGGCTTAAACAACTAAGATGCCAACTTCACTGGGCTTACTTCACAACTGCCAGCTTACGTTGGGCTTGACCAACTAAGATGGCTTACTTCACAACTGCCATCTTACGTTGGGCTTAACCAACTAAGATGCCAACTTCACTGGGCTTACTTCACAACTTCCAGCTTACGTTAGGCTTAACCAACTAAGATGCCAACTTCACTGGGCTTACTTCACAACTGCCAGCTTATGTTGGGCTTGACCAACTAAGATGCCAACTTCACTGGGCTTACTTCACAACTGCCAGCTTACGTTGGGCTTAACCAACTGAGATGCCAACTTCACTGGGCTTACTTCACAACTACTAATTTACGTTGGCTTAAACCAACTAAGATGCCAACTTCAACTGGGCTTACACCATAACTGTGCCAGCTTACATTGGGCTTAATAATCTTTTCTTCAGAAAAACTCCTCTTTCGAGGCTCCACAACTTTAAAAATTAAAAACTCCTCCTTCGAGACTCAACAACTTTAAACATTTATTATTCACACAAGTCTCAACGCTTTGAAATATTCATTTCTATTTTTTCGTCACACCCAAAAAATCCTCAACACTTTTCCATTTCATAGTTTCGAAAATGACTCATTTTTTAGAACAACCATTTTCCCTTTGCTTGTACTTTGACAGACTCTTTCCTCTGATCCTAAAGCCAGCCTTTTGTCTTTCTTTCTTCTTTTCTTTTCTTGTATTTCTTTCTTCTTTTCTTCAACTTTCATCTTCTCTGTCTTTAAAAACCTATCTTCTTTTTTCCTCATCTTTTCCATGCTTGCAGAATTAACAAATGCAATGATCAACTAAGATGCCAACTTATGTTGAGCTTGACCAACTAAGATGCCAACTTCACTGGGCTTACTTCACAACTGCCAGCTTACGTTGGGCTTAACCAACTGAGATGCCAACTTCACTGGGCTTACTTCACAACTACTAATTTACGTTGGCTTAAACCAACTAAGATGCCAACTTCAACTGGGCTTACACCATAACTGTGCCAGCTTACATTGGGCTTAATAGTCTTTTCTTCAGAAAAACTCCTCTTTCGAGGCTCCACAACTTTAAAAATTAAAAACTCCTCCTTCGAGGCTCCACAACTTTAAAAATTAAAAACTCCTCCTTCGAGACTCAACAACTTTAAACATTTATTATTCACACAAGTCTCAATGCTTTGAAATATTCATTTCTATTTTTTCGTCACACCCAAAAAATCCTCAACACTTTTCCATTTCATAGTTTCAAAAATGACTCATTTTTTAGAACAACCATTTTCCCTTTGCTTGTACTTTGACAAACTATTTCCTCTGATCCTAAAGCCAACCTTTTGTCTTTCTTTCTTCTTTTCTTTTCTTTTCTTGTATTTCTTTCTTCTTTTCTTCAACTTTCATCTTCTCTGTCTTTAAAAACCTATCTTCTTTTTTCCTCATCTTTTCCATGCTTGCAGAATTAACAAATGCAATGATCAACTATATTGATGCAGCCTACAAAGATGCAGATGCAGATGTTCATTATATGATGCGTGAATGCTCATGGAGATGCATGACATCATTTCACATTAAGAAAATGTTGAGAGAGTTGATCGTCTCCTTTTTCCTTGTGTCCTGGTAAGGTTTCCTCATTCCTTGCCATCTTGTTGAAGAAATCACATGACTTTTATATTTCCAACATTTTTCTTGCCCCGGCAAATTCTTTTTTTCAATTTCTTGGCCAAGATCAAAACACAGAGTCTAACTTTATTCAAAGTTTCATGCCCCTATTCAATATGAATTCTTATTTCTCGCCAAAGAAAATCTGTATCCATATCTCAATTTCAATTTGTTTTTCTCAAAACATGCCAATTTCATTTTTTCAAAATATGTGAAATTGAAATCTTTCATAAATTGGTGATCACCATTAAAGACATTTCTAAGCGAGATGGGAAATCAACTCCATTTTCTCGAGTGATTGGAGTGATTTAATGCAACAAGGTCAATGGACTGATGCAATAAGGTCCAGATTCATCTAAGGAAGCTTCCCAACTTGACAAGGAAGAGAAGTTTAATACCTTTTTATCTCAGCTCACGAGTAAATTTTAAAACCAAACTTTTTTCGAAAAAGCTTTAAAGTACAATTAAATCTCAACAATCTCCCAATCTCTAAATATGGCATCTTGATAGGTGCTAACCTTAGCCGTAACATTTTCAACATTGGAAGGTCAATTTGGAAGAGAAAATAGGTTTAGCTTTCAAGGTCAATTCCCAAAAAGATCTGTGGAATATCTAGGAGTTCCTTGATGTTCCACCGTTTCTTCGAGATGACTTTCTTTTTTGTCATGGTTTCGGCAATACCATGAATGGCATCAAAACTTCTTCTTACTCTGCTCTAGATTGCCTGTTTTTGGGTTTTCAACCTAGAGCCTCATTGCTCATTCTCCCCTTCTTTTTTTATTGTTCCACCATGCATCTGAGAATTCTAAATTCTTCCATAATGAAATGATAATTCAAAAGGGTGGGAATAAATGGGAATAAATCTAAGGAAAACTCTTCAAGTTAAATACCTATGCCTGATAAAAATGGACTTTTAAAGCACGTAACATAGGCCAAGGTTCGGGGTTCAGAAAGAAAGGATAAATAGGCTTGAAACATGTGTTTGAAGGTAATCAAATCAAGGATCATTTCATGAGGATTCCCTTTGAAGTATTTGTCCCTCCTGGACTTCTCTTTTTTTTTTTTTTTTTTACTTTTGCTTCTTTTCTTTTTTATTCTTGGCTTTCATTTCGCTATCCTTTTCTTATTTTTTTTTCTTTTTGTATTTCCACTTTGACTTTGTGACCTCGTATTTATTTGGGACCTTAATTTGCTCTTGTATCTATCTTTGAGTTAGGACTCGTTTTTCCATGATCTTTGAAAAAGTTCTTTCCTCGCATTTGCCCCTTAGTGTGGACGGTGATCCTTGATCAAGGTTTAAAGAAAAAGAATTCTTTAGGCTCAAAAGGGATAACTATAGATAATTTTTTTTTGTAAAAAGGAGATGAAAGATGACTATTTCTCATATCGAGTACGAATATTCTCATTGAAAAGCAATTCTCAAGGGAATAGTTAATCAGAATTTCATTTTACACTTGGAATCATTTAAATTCTCATATGCATGATATCATAATTTTTTTCCCTTTTTGTTTGCTGCATGCCCCAAAAATTTATGCATGGTTCATCGTCAACCACAAATGATGCCCCATTTTGATTTGCCATTCAAATGAAAGTCCTTTGGTTTATAGGAATCTTGTTTTGAAGGAATATCTCATGTTTCATCTTTGAGATCTTTGTTAAAAGAACTCATTTGGATTTCAATCTCCTCAAAGTGTTTCCAACAAATGGAGAAAGAAAGGGTGCTCTGGTTCAATCTTTGGTTCCCTCTTTTTTTCAGGACTGAAGAAAGGGGTCTAGGAATTTGGCATTTCGAAATCTTTCAAAGGGATTCGAGAATTTTTTTGCTAAGCTTAATGGTATGGCATAGTCTTAACACGTTTCAAACTATCAAATCTAAACCAATTGGAAGAGCGCCATATTTGTTTGTCTTTCAAAGATTTCCACAAAAGGATTTTCCAAATTTTCTATTACTCACTGCCTTGATAAAGGTTACTCTTTGGAGAATTTTGAGTAATCTTTAATTAGTTGGTCTATGATCTGGGTACATGTGGAGATGAGGTGTTTCCTAGGATTAATTCATTCTTTATAATGATCACCAATTCTTTCAGAACTCTTTTAACTTTTCAAAGAATGATCCTTTTTTTTCTCAAAACAAAAAATTATCTGTATGAATTTTTATTTTTTGTTGTTTGTTTTTATTTTAAAAATCCTAAAAACAAAGTTCAAGAAGAAACCCAAACTTCGAATGCGGTACGATATACGATGCTTGCAATTTAAAATTCATTCATTTCAACCAAAATGAAAATATGTACAAAATTTAAAACAAGGTTAAGGATTGCCCCTGACTGGCATGCTACCCTGAGAACAAATGGTTCTTAGCACTGTCGTCCCTGATAAGCATCAACGAACTCTTTGAACTTTGCCGGGTTTGCATCAACTACAGCTTGAACTTTATTCCTAAATGCAGTGCAGTTCTCTGTGAAATTCCCTTTAACCCTATTATGATATTTGCATGTGGCATTGGGATCATACCATTTCGGGAAAGGAGATTTCCTAGGCTTTGCAGGTTCAGTGGAGATCATATGACTTTGGACAAGCAATGAAAGCAATTTTGTATAGGTCATCGAGAGTGAATGGTACACATTTGCCTTCTTTCTCTTATTAACCTGAGAATAGACAACCTCCGGGTCATTCGGCATAGTGAAAGCTTGGGGTGGTGTGAAAGACATTGAAACATGATGTTGACTGTGCTGAGACCAATGGTCAATATAGGGTCGGGGATGTAGATAATCAGCAAAAGGATCTTCTTGTATTGCACTAAATTTTCTTTTGTCTCTGCCTTTGGCATTTATGATTTGATCATGCTTATTGGTAACACTATCATTTTTCTCAATAGCAATTCTTGTATCAGTATTCACAATTTTCCCCTTTTTTATACCATTATCGATCCTACCCACAGAAAACAATATGTCTGCAAACTCTGAAAAAGCATTGCCGATCAACTTGTTATAGTACGGATATAGGAGAGTATCCACAAACAGGGCATTCATTTCTCTATTGGTAAGAGGTGGTAGACTTGTGAGGCTACATTTTCCATCTACAAGCATATTCTTTATAGCTCTCAGTTGGCTCATTTTTCATATTTGGAGGGTCAATCAATCTAGAGTCACTTTCAACATCTGCTTGTATTGTTCCAAGAATGCCCGAGCTAAGTCCCTCCATGTACGCACATGGCCTTTCTTCAACTGTAAATACCACTTGGATGTTGCCCCTGTCAGGCTGTCTTGAAAAACATGGATAAGCAAACTTTCATCATGGACATACCCCGCCATCATTCGATAATATTCGGCCAAATGTGTTTCAGGACACTTGAGTCCATCATATTTTTCAAATTCTGGAACTTTGAATTTCGACGAGATGACCACATCGGGGATCAAAAGCCACTTCTTTAAACTGGATTCATCTGCACCTTCAACAGCGCGAATCCTTTCCTCTAATTGGGCATACTCTGGTTCTACCTCTATATTCTCCCATTTGATCTAGTCGGATAGCAGAATCTTATCCCATTTCACTTTTTGGTGTTATCTTAAAGAAACAGAAAACCAAAGCTATCTTTAGAGAGCATAAATAAACTTTATCAATATTCATTCTCATCATGGCTCTTTATTTTAGGGGATTGAGAAAAACCCCCTTTTTATTTGACTCTAGAGATCAAAAATTATTGATGACAATGTTGACTTCTCTATCATTGGCATTGATGGAGCCATTGTTATGCGCAAACGAACTTAATGTCAATGAATGGATGGATGAGATGCGTGGTATGACAAGTAATTGATCGAATGAGAATGTAGGGGAAGATACCATAGAGAAAATAAGAATCAGAGGAACTTAATCATCAACATCTCGTAAATTCAAAGCATAATTGATTCAATTCCATGCCATTGTTCCAAAGACATAATCCATATTTACAAAACCTGAAAAGTGGTTGAAACTGTCTTTGCAATCATTTTATTTTTCCTATCCTAAGGCTATAAGAGCCGGCTACTGAACAGATCAAAGTCCTATTACATCATAAAAGACCAAAGTCCTACTATATCATCATCATCAATCTCCCAATTCTAAACGACCTTTCCAAGTCCTTGATCAATTAGTATCGTTGGGTCGAACCACTTGGCATCTATAAGAGATTGCACTTTGTGCTTGAAAGCCTCACAGTTTTCAATGTTATGTCCAGCAACTCCACCGTGATAGCCACATCTCTCGTTCGGGTTGTACCACTTAGGATATGGTGGGCGTAGAGGTGCTATAGGCACACAAGCAACAAGATGGCCTTGGATCAATCTAGGAAGAAGTTCTTTATAGCTGATGGGAATAGGATCAAAATGCTTTTGTGTCTTTCCCTTGGGTTGTTTCTGGCTGACATACCGATTAGGAGTAGGGGCATTTGGTGTCGATGTGAAGGTTTGAACCGGAAGGGTTGGACGAAAAAATGATCGAATGATATCAGGGTGAGGGCGTGGATTTGGATATTGGGTCCTTGAAGGTTGCACAAAGCTCGAGGTTCCCATCCCATGTACCTGATGGGATGATTGAAAGTTGGCAGGACGAGGGCACGGGTATGAACTTGAGCCAATTTGTGGTGGTAGGGATGGACTTAAAGAACTCTCGTTGGTTGTTTGAGAATAAGGTTGGATGTTAGCAGAACAAGGGCATGAATGCAGATTTGGAATAGTTTGCAAGGGTCGGATGGAGTTCGGAGATCCTGCCTTGAACTGTGAGTCTTCGAATTCGACCATTCGCATGATACTGTCCATAACTTCGTCCTTGCTTAACTCCTTACGTGGATGGCGTTGACCAATGCAAGATTCAATAGGGATCCTGCGATCTGGGCTCGATTGTTTCTCAAGGCTTGGTTGCACCGAAGGCGACGAAGACCTTTGAGAGGATTCCCCTTTGGCTTTGTAAAGATCTTCAACCATTTTCATCAACTTAGAGAGTTGTTCTTTCACATCTAGGATATCATGCCCAAATTCTTCCTGATTGAGGTCCAAAACATCAATTCGTTCCTCCAGTTCATTCTCCATATTATGGACCTCTTTGATGCAACTAATAAATGAGTTCAATGTTATCACGTTTTATTTATTGATAGAAATGAAACCAAACATATGATGATAACTGTGCATGACCTATTCACAAATGCATGAATGTAATGATGACTGATTAATGAAATGTATGAAATGCAAAGATGCTTGAAGAAATAAATTTTCATATGTACAATGCCTCAAATGATATGAATCTCAAGCAAAATGCAACGAAAAGATTAAGGAAAAGAAGATCCTAACATCACTTTTTTTATTTTTTATTATTTTTTTGAGCTATCTTCTTTCTAGAATTTTCAACAACACATTTTTATGATTTTCCCCGAATCTTATAAACGATTCAAAATTTATTCGTCTTTGCTGGACTCTTTTTTCATGGAACACAATGACTCTCATTTCCTAATCCTCAGAAAGGAACCTTAAAAATTATTTCCTCTCATGTTTTTTATTCACTTCATATTCGCTCAAAGATCAAGACTAAAAGAATTTTTTTTATTTTTTCACGACTCGAGTAAAAAACTCTCTTTCTCATTATTTTTTTTGCTCTTATTTCTTTATTTTTTGTTTTCTTTTAAAGAAGAAATCTTGTTCCCCTTTTTATTTGAGAAAAATAACTAAAAAAAAAAACTTTCCTTTTTTAAATATGTATAACAAAGACATGAGTATGAAACAATTTTCTTATTTATTTTTAAAATAATAGGGGAAAGAGAGAAAAAAATCAAATTGAAGAAAACTTCTAGAAAAATAAATAAATAAATAAAGAATACTGATTTCCTATTTTATTGGCCTTATCTACAAGTTTTTGCAACAAGAAGTTCCCTTGTGTTCTTAATTCACTACCAGAGGACGTTAAATTAGCGACGAAAACATTATCGACTGACATATTCTGTCGGTAAATCAATTTTTCAGCGACGAAAATTAAAACATTACCGACGAAATTCTGTGGGGAATGTTTTTCCGTATTATCGACGTATTATTTGATAATTACCGACGGAATTATTATATTACCAATGGAGTATTAGCGACTAACTAATTCCTTCGGTGATTTCCGTCGGTAAAACTTTGGCGCGAATGGCCTAGATTCCCGTCGAAATATCACCGACGAAATTCCACAATAACGACAGAATTTTCGTCGGTAATAAAAGAGCACAGATTTTTATATTTGGTAATAAATTTTTATTTATTACCAAATTAATTAAAAAATAATAATAAAATTGAACGGTCAAAAACTATTACCTACGGAATATCCGTCGGTAATATGATTATTCTGTCGGTGATACATTTTTAGTCGGTAATACATTATCGACGGAATATTTATATCACTGACGGAATTTGAAAATTACCGATGGACTATCTGTCGGTAATATTATTTCACGGAATCTTGTGCGCAATAAATGCAAATTTCAAATCTGAACGTTCAAAACATTTTACCGACGAAACATTCGTCGGTAATAGTTAGATTCCGTCGGTGAAAGATTTTCAGTCGATGATAATTCACCGACGGATGAGGAATTTACCAGCGAAACTTTCGTCAGTAATACATTATCACCGACGGATGTAATTTGAATTCTCGCCCAAAGTTTTACCGACGAAATTTCTGTCGGTGATAATCCGATTTCATCGGTGATAGTCTCGGGCATAAATAAACCCTGAGACTTCTTCTTCCCCATTTTCTTTCTTTCTCTCATTCTCTCTTTCCCCCGTCGTCCGAGCGTCCCCCTGTCGTCCGTCCGACCGTCCGACCGTCTGTGCGCCCAGCTATCCGACCAATAGAATTCAGGTTTGATCAAATACTGCTTGATTTTTGTATATTTATTTAAATATTTTAATTCATAAAATAATTGTTATATAATGATATAAATTGTGTAGTTCTGTTGATAATTTTATATGTGCTGATAATTTGTGACATTTATTTTAGATGTGTTGATAATTTTAGATGTGTTGATAATTTGTGACATCAATTTTAGATGTGTTGATAATTTTATATGTGTTGATAATTGTGTTGATAATTTTAGATGTGCTGATAATTTGTGACATCAATTTTAGATGTGTTGATAATTGCGCTGATAATTTTAGATGTGTTGATAATTATATAAATTGATGTTTAATTAATTTATGACACCAATTCAATAAGGCATTTTATAAAAAATTGGTAAATTTGTGACATAAGTAATTGGTAAATTTTTCAAAGTAAATATTTTATAAAAAATTAAAAATACATCATTAAATAATTATATAAAATTTATTTATTATATTGACTGAATAAATAATTTGAAAACTTTTCAATAAAAAAATTTAAAAAGTAAACTAAAAAATAAAAAATGAGAGAGTTAACAAAAATAAATAATTAAAAATTTAAGTAAATAATAAATTAATAGAAAAAGAGTAAAAAGGAAGAAAAAGAGTAAAAATGAAAGAAAAAAAAAGGACAATTGCTTAACTGCATTAGGTGCTATAGAGTTCAAAGTGAACCTTAGCATAAAAAACATTAGATATTACATTAAATTGTATAATATGTTATTGTGATTATTTATCGTTATTGTTCATTGTGATTGTTTTTTATTGTGTTATTCTGTTTATTTATTAATAAATTTAATATCTATTTATTAATAAATTTAATATTTTTTATTTTACAGATAAAATGCGAGGAACATGGCGTAAAACTACTGGAAAGAAGAAACAAAGTTCTATGTGGGAAGCATTTCGACCATCCAGAGGATCGTCCTCAGGCATGGAACACCAGAGTTGCCACCTGCGTCTTCTCACTCCTTACAGCCTCCACCGAGACAGTTGCCGCCTTATTCGGCTCCATCGCCACATACTCCATATGCAGTACCTCAATCGCCCTTGCATCCTTCTACATTGCCTCCATTTATAGTGGATCCGTCCAGATTGCCTCCCTCTACAGTGGCACCGTCCACATCAACTCCCGCTCCACTGCCATGGCCGACATTTACACCGACGACTCAGGCAAATCCCGCGTTACATGCGTCTACGTCACTACTGGAGTACCGACGCTTGGAAAAATAGACTGCAAAATACGCTCGGAAGTTTGGGACTCTAGGAAAAATACACTTGGAAAAATACTTTTGGAAAAATACGCTCGTTGTCTCAATCTAATGACATCATCAGTAATGGAAGATTGCAAGGGTTACAGGTGTAATTGGATAGCAGTCGATATTTGGGATCAACTAATTGATAGCGTCTGGAGTACCGACGCTTGGAAAAATAGGTCCCAAAAGGCCAAGAGTAATAGGAACAGGAGAAAGATGGCAGCATTACAAAGCACACTGGTGGATCAGTTCATTTTCTAGTTACCGATGAAGAGATGGTAAGATTAATTTTTGTTTTGCAATTTATTGTTTCAAAGTTTTATCGACTTAACTCAAAAATTTTATTGGTTTAACATAATTTTTTCTCTTCTTTTAATTTGAAGTCACAAGAGTTGCAGCGCAACGTGACTTTCCTGGAGCTGTTTAACAAAACCCATAAACGTACAAAGGGTCAGGGTGATTACGTAGACAACAAGTCTAAAGCTGTAACTGTAAGTATTTAACATTATCAATATTTTATATATTACATTAATTGATTATACCAGATCTTTGTGTTTATGTACGTGTTCATTACAATGTCACATATTAATTGTTTATATATTTAAATATTTGTGATTGTAGGAAAATTATACCGCTTCATTGCAGCAAAAATATGGGGACGATAAATCTTCATATCCTGATTTCGACTCTCAGTCCTGGTCTAATGCTATTAGGGGCATTGAGACTACGCGGACGCATGTTTATGGGTTTGGAATGAGACCGAAGAAAGGGCAAATTTTCGATCCACCCGGCAGTCACCAAAGTTCAGATGCAGTCAGTTATGCTCCATGTGGTCCTAGTACTACACAACAGCCGACAGCAGCGCCGTCTGAGGACTATCATGCATTGAGGTCCGATGTCTCGCAAATCCAGACCTCAATCGTGAGACTTGAGAATATCATGACGAGCTGGAATACGATAATCACACCTTTACTGCAGTCGCAGATAGCAGCTGCATTAGGCGGGATCGAAACTCAGTTTGTCGGACTCAGTGCTGCCTTAGGCATGGGTGTTGGATCGAGTGCTGCCAGAGTCGGTGCAAGACCGAGTGCTGTCGGAGTCGGTGTTGTTGGAGGCATGGCTGCTAGATTAGGATTGAGTGATGCTGGTGCTGGAGTCAGTGCTGTCGGAGGTGATGCCGGAGTCGGAGGCATAGGTGCTGTCGGAGGATTGACTGCTGTCGGAGATGATGTAGGAGGCAATTCTGAGGTAGACAATGAAGCCGATGACAACAGTACCTCGTGATGAGTTTTTTTTTATTATATTCGAGAGATACATTTGAATATTTTTTATTTATATTTTTACGGATTTCATTTTATTTTTTATGGTGTAATTATATAAAATTTTTATTTTATTTTAAATTTTTTTTAATAATTTATTTTTAAAATTTTATTTTTTTGTTCTAAAAATTTAATTACTGACGGTTTAATCTGTCGATAATGCGTCGATGAAATATTTCATCGGTAATTCATCATCACCTACCAAATTCATCCGTCGGTAAATCATTAATCGACGGAACTATTTCATCGGTGATAAAATAATACCGACGAAAACTTCTGCCGATACGATTCCGTCGATAAAGTAAAACAATACCGACGGAATATTTCGTCGGTAAAGTTTATTTACCGACGGATTTTTTTTATCGACTGAATTAGTATCACCGACTTAAGTATCACAGACGGATATCTCCGACGGAATATTCCGTCAGTAAAACGCATCATTGACGAAAAACATATGTTTATCGATGAATTATTCCATCGGTAAAAGTCCATCCTCTTGTAGTGATTTTTGGTAATTTCTACAAAATATCTCTACCTATGGTTGGCTTCATGTGGTTCACTATATGAGGTCGAATCGGGTTCTAAAAGGCCCTAAATTGCTCCTCACTGTCGCCCGTGAAGGCTAGTGAGGCACCCTGATAAAAACGAGTTCAATTTGCTAGAGTATATTTTCCTAAACCCATACGAAGGATCAATCACGAAGGTTTTAGGTACTTTATACTCAGAAAGTGTTTCACTAGCCCATACGGATGGTCAATCATGAAGGCGTAGCTACTTTACTTCCACTTAAAAAGGGACGGAGCTCAGGTATAAGGGCTTCATATTATGCAAATACGAGTGTTAAGTGTGTGAGAAGAGCAAACAAACTTTCGATCTCCCGAACCCACCGTTAGATTTGGCTAAAACTCCGACTGAACCCTCATCTCGCCTCGATCTCTACTCTCACCCTTCGTATTTCCAAAATAATACCCCGAGGTGGCCCAAACCCAGAGAACCCGAAATCAAAAGCCCTAAAAAGTTTTCATTTTTCTTGTGTCTGTTGTGTTTGGTTTTTTTTTTTTTATAGCTCTTGTGGTTTTTTTTTTTTTATGAGATCCGAGAGAGTGGGGGGAAGCCTCTAAATGGTCTTTGTGTTTTGGGGTTTTTGTTGAGGGTGGCGTGTGGAGGTGGGGGTGGCGTGTGGGCAGGAGTGGCGTACCTGGGGGTGGCTGCTGTGTGGGGTTGGGGTTGCAGAGAGCCAGGGTTACAGGGCTGCCAGGGGGTGACGTGCAGAGAAGGTTGTCTGGGGGCTAGGGCAGCAAAGAGTGCATGGGGAGTGGCCTACTGGGCTATTGGGCCTGCTAGGCCAGCAGGCCCAGCTCCCTGTTGGGCCAACAATCCGTTTGGGCCTGCTAGGCCAGCAGGCCCGACCCGATAAGGTTCTATCGGGCCCTACAAATGGTTCGGGCCTTTAGGCCCGTAGAAGTAAATAAAACAATAAAAGTTAAAAGGATAACAAAAGATAAATAAGAATAACAATTAAATAAAATAGTAACATTAAATAAAATTAAATAAAAAAACAACATTAAATAATTTAAATTGGATTTAAAATTAGACTCAAAACTAACTCGGGACTTGGCTCGGGATGTGATTTGGGGTTAACCAGGACAAAATTAGGTTACTACCTTATTACTTTAGCTATATATTTATTAACTAATTATTTAAAAGATTTGTTAAATAATTATAATAAATTATTTGATTAAAAATAAATAAAAATAAAATAACAAAAAATAAATAATAAGTAATAAAAATATCAAATCAAAGGTGACAAGTGGTTTCCACATTATAATTTTAAGGATAAAAAAGAAAAAAAAATTGGGAGCATGGGTAAAAAAAGGAAAGAAACTTGCGGTGGAGAACAAATATTGTCACTGGCCCTTAAAGGTCCAATCAAATTTTTTCGGCTTCAGTGCGATGAAGAGAGCTTCAAACGCCCTTAAGGATGTTTGCCAAACACCCCTTCAGTCCAGTTAAAGCTTCCAATTGGACTTCACTAGAGGTAAATGGCCCTCCAGTGAATTCCAAAGGGAGCCTTAGGCTCTATTTGGATGGACGGTGAGATTGGCTCCGGTGAAATTAAAACAACAGTGGAGGTGAGATTAGTTACTGTAGCAGTGAGATTGGATACTGTAGCGATGAGATTAAAATCAGTGATGGGATATGTGTTTAGATGCAAAAGCAGCGGTGGTAGTGAGGTGAATTATAGTGAGAAAGAAAAATAACCATTAAGGACATTAGATTAAAATGTGTATATAATAAAACTTTTAAATTATTTGATATTTATAAAATTAATAAATAATTAAAAATTATCAATTATATTTTTGTGAAAGAATTATTTTATTAATAGATAATTAAGAATAATAATATATTAAATATTTTTTTATATTTTTAATTAGTTCTTATTATTATATAATATATTTATTAATTTATTCTAAAATTTATCATATATTTATTATAAAATAACAAAAAAAATAGGACTAAAAAGTAAAAGATCCTCCCACTGGAGGGTATTTTTCTCCACTAGAGCTACAAGCTCCAATAGAGAAAAGAGGGGCCAACACAGTTCCACCGTGCTGGCCTCTCCATCCAAATGCCCCAATCGCACCTGACTGGGGGTCCGTTTGTATCCAAAGGGACCCTTAATCAATGATTTGCAACTCACTAAGAAAAAAACTTGAAGGCAAACCAAAAGAGTTCATTAGAGATCATACGCTAAAATGTTACATAATTATTGGATTCCTACCCTATAGTTGAACCATTTATCATTGTAATAATAATAATAATAAATTGATTCATATATTTTTTAAAAATATATAATAAAAATTAAAGGATATTTATAAGACCCTCGTAAGACAGAGATCGACTCGGGTCTCTTTAAACGATTCTTAGACGATGGATCAAGTTTATATATGCTTGTAGACAAAGCACACTACCATGTGGTCTTATTGTTACATTAATAATTTTTAGAGTAAGGGGTTTAATCGGCTATTTGAGAGATTTAGCCTTAAATTGATCATGAATCAGGAAATCGAAATCGGGACAATGTAAAGTCTATAAAATTTGGTAATTTAACTTCACATAGTGTTAAAATATGATATAATGTCGATCAGGATTATTGGAAAATCTAATCAGCATAAAAATCGGTAAAATATGAACCAGGGGTATTTTGGTCATTTTATCCAAAATTTTATTTTTGGTTTGTATACGGTACCAATAGACTCCGTGATCATAGAGGATCACAATATGATGTTTAGATTGAAAATTTGACATTTAAAATAAAAAACTAAGTGAAAATCGGATATGTCCTTAATTAGCTTAAAGGAGTGAAAATCAGGAACTGACCGCGAGAAAGTCTGAAAAAAGTTTTAAATGAATAGATGGATTCATATAGACATAAAATGATGTTAGAAAGCTACTGGTGAAATTAGAATGAAAATCGGAGCTATAGCCGAAAAAGTAAAAATGTTGACCGTGGGCGATCCGAGGCTCGAATTTAGAGTTTGGAATACTGAAAATTTACCCGAACCTCCAGATCTACATATTTTGATATTTGGAACATGTTCATGAAGAAAAAAATTGAAAACGGAACGAAAAAGCGGTAAGGCCCGATAATGGCCCATAAACTGCCCGGAGCCTGTATTTGATGTTCGAGATATCAAAAAATTACGAAAACTTACGTACTAATGTAAAATAATATTTTAAACATATCCGTGTCGAGAAAAGTGAAAAATGAGCTTCCGAACGTAAAAATTTCATGTGCGCATGCTTAGACACTAAAAGACAAAAGGTGAGCCATAGGCTCCTTGCTTGACACTTGGCATGGGAGGAATGGCCACAAAATGCAGCCATAACCCCTATGTTCTATCGTGGGTTTCATTTCCTTATACATTAAGGATTTTTTCATCTTCTTCCTTGAGAAAAACCTAACCAAAGTGAAAAACTCCATAACCAAAAGCTTAGTAAGCTTGATCTCTTAATTTCTACTCATCACCAAGCCAACAAAATACATATTCTTACTATCTAGAAGGTGGAGATCACTTATTTAGTGTTAGTTTTTCAAGAATCCAAGAGAAACTATGTGTTTCTCTTTATGGCCATTTTGCCTTAGGTGGTTTTCAACATAGCCACCACTTTTAACCACCACCATGGGTGGTCCTAAATCAACCTCTACATCCATTATTTGGGGTTGGTTGATTGAAAAAGTGGCTTGGAGATGGAAATCCAAGCTTGGCCGAATGCATCAAGGTGGCCAACCACCTTGTACCGCCACTTCCACCACCATGAGAGGTGTTCATCCGCTCCGTGAAGTCGTATACTAGTGTTATACGGCATTGGAAGTGAAAAGAGGCCAAAATATAGCCTTGACCGAACCTCTTTACTAGAGGAGTGGTGGTGCCGCCACCTACCACCACCATCCGAGGCCACCATTGGCTTTGCTAGGCTCGAGGGAGCAACTTTCCAATTGATCATTGTTCCGGATTTCCATCCGAGTTAGGTGTAAAATTATAAAGCTTAAATAGCTAAGTTGTAAAATTTTGGATAGTAGCTAATTATCTACAATTTGGACAATGTGAATGTTTCATAATTATAAAATATTATGAAATGACTGTTTATGTGCAAGGAGCGCGGATTAGTTGAGTCCGTGGTTGGAAGAGCTCCGGAGCACGAGATCCAGTTTCTCCCGCTAACCGCACTGTGATTAAACGTGTAGCGATAAACGTAGGATCGCTACATTATGTTATGACATACTGATTGTGATTGTATGAATGTATCGAATTCTCGTAAAGACGCGAGAAAAAGGTCCAAGGAATGGATAAGTGATGATTATGTAATAATCCGGGATAGATGGATGATATTAATAAGACTATGGTGATTTAGACACAATACTAAGTTTTAGAAAATGTTATGAAAGCGTATGCGGATTATTAAGGTAGAAAAGGCTCACATCGAATGAAATGGATTCCGATAGCATGGAATTCATTTGGTAACAAGGTTGCATTTGGATTGATGTATGAGTGGTCGACCTTATGGCGCCATATCGTTTCCTTGCTTATATGCTTATTTAAATGTTATGTGATGCATGTTTATTGTAATGTTGAGCTATGCTTGGATTTGTAGGCTACCATTGCGCCCTACCGGATTGTAGGCTGCCTTCGTGTCCTATCGGTTTTGTAGGAGCTTTCGAGCCCTACCGGTTTGTAGGAGTCTACGGACCCTACCGGATGATGGATTTTTGTGATGTTGGATAGGAACATCAAGGTGGTATTGGTTTTAGTTATTTTTTCTTTTTTAGATACTGATCGACCCGGTCCTTCATCCGCCCCGCCAGCTTAGCTAGTGACCGATAGTCGGTGAGCATGACATACCGTTTTGACAAGTTGATCCGTTACTTGATGGAGGAGTCGTGCACAGTCACCTAGGGATGACATATATTATTGTGTCTATGTATGTTGTATTATGTGTGATGTAGTTATCTGGTCGAAGACCGAGATCGTTGTCTGCACTTTTTGGTACTGTATATATATGTGCATCATGGTTCACTTTGTGCGTCTACTGCGGGGTATCTCGGTTACCCGTAGTTGGAAGTGTCCTAATCGGGATGTCATGTGTTATTATTATTATTATTATTATTATTATTATGCATGTTTTGCAGGTTCGGTAACCCCCATATCGGACGAAGTCATGCTAAAATTCCGTTAGGTAGATGAATGGTTAAGGCTTCGGAGACAAGTGCACATACCTATCTCTGGCCGGTCATACTCCCAGATTTGGGATGTGACAATATTTTAATAATTTAGAATCATATGATGACAGTATTTTAACTAATGTGTTCTTAAAATCAATCTATTTTAATTTAAAATTATTTATTTTGTTGTCTAACTTTAAATAGTAACTAAATAAATTTTTATTTTGATTTCCACCAGTTATATTTTACCCAAAAAGCTCTAAGTAAATGATAAAAAAAAATTTCTAACTTTAAATAGTAACTAAATAAATTTTCCACCAATTATGTTTTACCCAAAAAGCTCTCGGTAAACAAAAAAAAATTATTGTACCCAACTGATGCAACATTTGAAGTTAACCAACTCTAATTTTAATTTTAAAAATAATGAAAATCATTTCCTATCTTATAACTTTGATTTTACATATTAAAAAAAAGTTACCATGATGAAAAGTGAAAGTAATAACGTATGAAGGAATCTTTGTTTTGCTTTTCTTCTACGTACCAAATACACACACAAAAAAGTCAGGAAAAGATTTTAACTTTTTTCTTGCAATGAAATTATATTTTATATATAGATGGTTAAATTTTTTAATTTTATAAATATAATGAAAATTATCATATATTTTATTTTTATAATAATTTAAAAATACGTATTATTCTGATAAATTTATGGCTTACATGTAAAAAAGCTCTTCGATTAAAATTAAATAATCATCTAAGCTCTATCATTTTATTATAATAAATTGAATATTCATACATTTATTTTCATTCATTTGAGTTTGAACCCTTAATTGAACCTCCACTGGAAGAGAAAAATCTCCTTTTACCCTTTCACTATTTTTTTCTATATAAATTTTATTCAATTTTTAAAAAATAGTTAAAAAATATTTATTTTTTAATTTCTAGTTTTTAAATTATTTATTTAACATAAATATTTTTTTAATTAATTTTAGTAATTAATTAAAATATATATTATTTTAATATATATTTTATTATTTAATATAAATATAATTTTAATAATTTTTAATTATTTATTATATATATATATACACATTTTAACTCAATATTCTTAATGGTATTTTTTGTTCACTATAATTCACATTACCGTTATCACTACATTTGAATTCAAATACATATTCTATCATTAATTTCATTCTTATTATTAAAGTAATTAATATCACTGTTATCAATATTTTTAATCTGACCGAAATGAATATTACCATCCATCCTAAATGAAACCTAACACAGCTTACTTTCACTGAAAATTATCATTTTTATTTTTAATTTTCGCCCACCTCATTTTTCAGATCGGTGATCGACGGAATCCCCAATTCCTCGCCGCCGATTTTAATCCCGCTAAATTTCCAATTGAAAACCCTAATTTGTTTCCCTCCACTTAGTTCAGTGTACTCCCCCTCCCCCGCAAAAAAACGTTTGATTTTTTGTTTTCTTTTTTAACTGCACTGAGATTCAGAAAAGCTCCAAAACCTTGATTTACTTTCATGGCTGCTCAAATTTCGGTGAGTTCAGTTTCTTTTTTGTTTTAATTTTTAACTGTAGTTTATGTGGAAAATTTTCCTTATACACTTTAATTTTGTAAAAAGTTTTAACTCTTTAGTTAAAATTTTGGGTTAAATTACTTGATTGAAGTATTTTTTTAGCTGTTGAACTTGGATCTATTTGCTTTTCGAAATTAGTGTGATTTGGGTTTTCTAATTTTTACAAATCTAGCCATTTTTTATGATTTTTTTTTTTTTTGATAAATAAGAAAAACATGTTCTCAATAATCACATAATTATTAAATAATTTAATAAATAAAAATTATTTGAAAATGAGAAATGAACAATTAAAAATTATTATAAAAAATATTGTAAAAACAAAATTATCTTTAATAAAAAAATTTATTTTTTCTTTTTCCTCCATTAAAAAAATATTATTTTTTAAAAAATTTAATAAAAAAAATTGAAAAAATAAAATATTTAAATATATATTTTTTAAATTTAAAAAAATAAAGAAATATTAGTTTTAGAAATATTAATTTTATTTTTTAAAATTTTTTAATTAAAAAAGTAAATAAAAAATTTAAAAATTGATTTTTTTAAATTAAAAATATTTTATTTTCATAATTAAAAAATAAATTAAAAAATAAGAGAAAAAGAGAAAAAAATATTTTTTTATCAAGAATAATTTTATCTTTACAATTTTTTTATTAATAATTTTTTATTTTTTTTCAAATAATTTTTATTCATTATATCATTTAACAATTATTGTATTGTTTATAATATTTTTTTCAAATTTACCTTTTTTTTTTTTTTTTATTAGTATTATTTTAACTGAGAAAATGATGGAAGAAGGAAGAGAAATTAACTGTAAAGTTTTACCTTTTTTGGCTCTCGGATAAGGAATAACCCAAAAAATGCTTGGATGTGGTAAACTTTGATGATTGATTGGTTTAGCTTAAAATATTCATATTTTTTGCCTTTTTTCTGGTTTCTCAGAAGTTGGTTAGAACTTAAAAAGTTAAGATCTTGAATTCAAGGATAAGTAATTAGGGTTTAATTAAGCGTGTTTGAAAGTTGCATGACTTGGTCAAGTAGAGTTTTACTTGGAAAACCGAAGCTTGATTTCGGGAAAGATCTAAATGTTGTCTTGTTAACCATATGCAGAAAAGCTGAGATGGTTGAATATGACACTTCAGTAGCTGCGTTCAACAAAGCATGGTGGTCTTCAGGTGATTGAGAAAATTTTAAGCTGCCCATTTTTTTCCCATTTATTGCTGGTCTTTTAAACACTGAGATTGCAAATTTCCTTTTTTATCTGGTAATTTCATGAATAATTTCCCAAGTCGTCACTTCTCAACTTTGTTTGATTCTGTTAAAGTAAACCCATTTCTTTAAAACCCTTAATTGATGGGAATTCGAGGAGGAGTTGGAATCCAAATCCAATACCCTTCAGAACAATCTCTGAACCCAGAGGTCAAGACCTTGACTTTGTGAATGTTGCACATAGCCACCTCATTCACTCTGATTGGGATAAGCTTAATGCTTTATCTACCCACTTGACCCCATTTAGAGTTAAGCATGTTTTGTTAAAGATTCAAAAGGACCATGTTCTTTCTCTTGAGTTCTTCAATTGGGTTAAAACTCAAAACCCCACGTCACATTCCCTTGAAACTCATTCAATGATTCTCCACATTCTCACCAAAAACCAGAAATTCAAATCCGCAGAATCGGTCTTGAGGAGTATCGTTGTGTCTGGTTCATTGGAATTGCCAGCTAAGTTGTTTGATGCGATACTGTATTCTTAATCGAATATGTGATTCTTCTCCTCGTGTGTTTGATTTACTGTTTAAGACATATGCACATGCAAAGAAGTTTAGGAATGCTACGGATGCTTTTTCTCGAATGAAGGATTATGGGTTTTTGCCAAATATTAAGTCATGTAATGCATATTTGAGCTCGCTGCTCGATTTACATAGAGTGGATATTGCTTTGGGATTCTACAGAGAAATGCGGCGTTGCAGGCTTTCGCCCAATGTATACACTTTTAATATAGTAATTCATGCATTTTGCAAGTCAGGAAAACTTGAGAAGGCAATGGAGGTGTTAAGAGAGATGGAGAGTATGGGTTTTAGTCCTACCATTGCATCTTACAATACATTGATTGCAGGGTATTGTAACAAGGGTCTTATGAGCTTGGCTATGAAGCTTAAAAACTCAATGGGGAAGGATGGAGTGCATCCAAATGTGGTTACTTTTAACACCCTTATAAATGGTTTTTGTAAGGAAGGGAAATTACATGAAGCAAACAAGGTTTTAAATGAGATGAAAGCCCATAATGTGACTCCAACGATTGTAACTTACAATACTTTGATAAACGGGTACAGCCAATCAGGTAAGAGTGAGATGAGCAACAGCCTTTATGAGGACATGTCAAAGAATGGAGTTAAGGCTGATATACTGACATACAATGCATTGATACTGGGATTATGCAAGGAGGGTAAGACAAAGAAAGCTGCTTATCTGGTTAAAGAACTTGATAAGGAGAACTTAGTTCCAAATGCTTCAACATTCTCTGCCCTTATTAGTGGGCAGTGTGTCAGGAAGAACTCTGACCGTGCGTTCCAGATTTATAAGACCATGGTCAAGAGTGGTTGTCATCCAAATGAACACACTTATAATATGTTGCTCTCTACCTTTTGCAAGAATGAGGATTTTGATGGAGCAGTACAGGTCTTGAATGATATGATTGATAGATCAGTGGTTCCTGATTCCGGTACTTTATCTGAGCTCCACAATGGACTTTGCCAATGTGGTAAAAATCAATTGGCAATGATCCTATGCAAAAAACTTGAAGATAGACACCTGATACCAAGAGGTTTTGATAAATCCAAAACTATAAGTTCCCAACCAGAAAATGAGGACAAGACATTTTGATTTAACTTGTAGAATTCATGTGCTTCAACTCCAATGCTTAGGTACTGTCAAGTTGACACTATGGAGTGTATTTTTAATTGAGAGTATACACTAAGACAACTATGTTTAGTTGAAATGAAGGAAGATTCCTATTGTCTGTACCAAAACAATAAGAAGGTGCCTATTGTTGATAGTTGAAACAAACCATCTCCTGTTTAATTATATTAAATTTTTTACATGTTGGAAAGAGGCAGATTGTCTACAAATATGTTTTTAACAATTTATGGGCTGGTTGTAGCATTGGCACTTTTATTTGCGAATCCTTTGTTTAATCCTATAACCATGAGAATTATGTTTCTGATTCTTTGTGCATATGTCTATTAATGAGGACCATTTTTTCCATTTATTGCTTTATGGTTTGTGAGATAACATCTTCCATGTTTGAGCCTTTGATATATTTCCAATGTTATAAGTTTCACACAGAATTCGTAGTTAAATTGCTTGAGCTGTGATCTTGTTGGTCCATTGCTGCACCCTATATATATGCATACCAACTCTCTGAGATTTTGCTTAATGCCATCACCATATTTACTTTTTCTTGTCTTTTATATAAATTGCCACTTATTTCATCTCTGTGTATGTAGCTCTCTAGCTGCATATGAGTCTTTTGTTTTAACTATTGCTTCAAATGCACTAATCATGTTGAGCTATGGTTTTCTCTTATCTAGGAGTTTCTACTTTCTACTCTTTGTCAAGTGCTAGTTAAATAACATGGATGACCTTCTGCTTTGTGATTTTGTCCTATCATATCATACCAAGATGTTCAATTTCAAAATATGAGTTGAGTAATTTCCTGTTATTAAGATCATTTTTGCATCTATGCTACCAGATTGACATAAATAAATTGCTGTCTTGGTAAACTCCCATATCTGCATCTATAACATTATTTTTTATTTCCATTCCCTCATAAATGGAATGTGAGGTACAGAAAATAAGTATACTTGTTTCTCTTGCAGGGTCATTTCATTTCTCTGCTTCATATCAAAATTTCCTATTTTGATATATACTTGATTTTGGCTACTAATATATTATTATTTTTTTCAGAGTTCAATAGAGTTGTTTTACATGAAGTTACATTTCCACATACAATAGCAAAAGTAATCGAAAACAAGTAATAAGATTACTTCACTGAAGATTGTTTTATCGAAAGTTATTTCACTAGAAAGTTCTTGTTCAAAACAATTTCTTTCATAACAGCTCTATCACATAACAATATCTTCATAGAACAACACTTTTATGATGAGTATCTCCACTAAAAATTATTTTACAAAAGATGTTTGACCTAATGCTACTTTATCGAAGCAGAAGAAGTGAAATAACTTCAAAATATAGTAAGTTTATTGGGTTAATTTTACTATTGGTAGAAAATAGAGAAGCGCACGCTGCAATGAATCCTGGACTGGCTAGCAAATAGTTTGGGCTGTGTAAGTTCTAATAAGTTTTTAGCTTATTACCCAATTTAATACAATTTAGATTTGAATTTCTTTAAAGCCCAAATTTCAAGTCTATTCGGCCTATTTACCGAAATGTTTGCTAATTTAGTCTAATGATAGAAAAATATAAATTTGATAATTTTAGATACGATATGATTATACGATAAAATATGACACAAAAAATTAATTAAAATTCAATATGATATAAAAAATAATACAAATGTGAAATGAATACGTGAACGTGTTAAAATCTATATAAATATATAATATCTTAAATATCATTATAATATAAAAAATTAATATAAACATACCGTGAAGTTAAGATCTTTACAAAGTTGTTTGATATAGTACTGTTTTTATTTTTTTAATAATATTTTCGGTCGTGCAGGATAGTTTTTTTATTTTTAAAAACTATTTATATTTTATCTTGCATATCTTGAAGTTGAGAAAAAGTAGAATAAATATTTAACAAACTAAATAATAATAAAAAATTACGAAACAATATTTTATTTTTTATTTCTTTCTTTTTTAGTTTCTATCTTTTTCTTCTTTGATTTTTTTTTTTTAATTTTTAAATGCGCCTCATATTAAAATTAAGAAATGTTAAGTATGTCTACAAAAGCTTGTTAACAAGACTATTTATAGAATTGAAATTCATGCCTGCTTTTGATTTAGCTGTCAAATATTCATTCATTTGCTTTTTGCTAAATTGAATGTCATTTAATTTGGTTAAAATATTTAAAAGGTCACTGTACTATGTCATCTAGTACAAAATTAATCTCTCTACTATAAATTGGATAATTTAATCTTTATTTTTTTTTAAAATTGAAGAAAAAAATAAAATTACTAACTAATATAACATGAACCGTTAAAAAAATTGACATAATATTCAACTTATGTTTAATTGATGACGTGACATTTAATTGACTTTTTCGAGTCGAGTTTATCTGCCCGATCTTTGGACAGGTTTCAATCAAGTTGTACTATGATAGCTTGAAAACAACATGTTCTTACAAGTACAATGAAACTATATGTTTAGTACTATGTTGTCTTGACCATGGTCTAGTTGAGGGGCCTAAATCCTTTAAAAAAAAATTGTATCTAGGGTTTGATCTATTTTAAGATTATTTATGCAAACTCCGTGGAGTTTAGCTAGAATCTTCATGGTATCTTAATCAATGATTTGCAACTCACTAAGGAAAAAACTTGAAGGCAAACCAAAAGAGTTCATTGGAGATTATAGGCTAAAATGTTGCATAATTATCGGATTCATGGTATCCCGGGTGGTTGAACCATTTATCATTGTAATAATAATAAAAAAATTAATTCATATATTTTTTAAAAATATATAATACAAATTAAAGAATATTTTAATAATTTTAAATCATATGACGAGTTTTTTAACTTATGTACTTTTAAAATCAATCTATTTTAATTTAAAATTATTTATTTTGTTGTCTAACTTTAAATAGTAACTAAATAAATTTTTATATTTCATTTCCACCGGCTATATTTTATCCAAAAAGCTCTCAGTAAATGATAAAAAAAAATTTATAACTTTAAATAATAACTAAATAAAAATTTCCGTCAATTATATTTTACCCAAAAAGCTTCCGGTAAACGGTAAAAAAAAAAAATAAAAACTTTATTGTACTCAATTGATGCAACATTTGAAGTTAACCAACTATAATTTTAATTTTAAAAATAATGAAAATCATTTACTATCTTCTAACTTGATTTTACACACTAAAAAAAATTACCATGATGAAAAGTGAAAGTAATAACGTATGAAGGAATCTTAGTTTTGTTTTTCTTCTACGTACCAAATATACAAAAAAGTAAGGAAAAGATTTTAACTTTTTTCTTGCAATGAAATTATTTATGAATTTATTTTTTATATATAGATGGTTATTTTAATTTTATAAATAGATTGAAAAATTATCATATATTTTATTTTTTATTATAATTTAAGAATATGTATTATTCTGATAAATTTATGGCTTAAATATATAAAAAAAATGAATTAAAATTAAATAATAATCTAAGTTCTTATCATGAGCTTTCAAATATTTATTTTTATCCATTCAACCCTCAAATATCTATTTTCATCTATTTGAACACTTAAATATTTATTTTCATCCAATTGAACCTTCGATTGGACGAAAATTATTAATGACTTTAACCAAAATTTATCCAATCAAAAATTTAACCAAAATTTATCCAATCAAAAATTTAATTGTGTAAAAATAAATGTTTGAAAACTTAATTAATTATAATAAAATAATAAAAAGTTTAATGATTATTTAGTTTTAATTCAAATACTTTTTTTATATTTAAGCCTAAATTATTTGTAACATCTAACCATTTCGGTGATATGATGATTTTTCATTATTTATTACCTAAAATAAACAAACAAATAACTGAAGAAAAACACAATTATCCTTTACCAAACATTTTCCTTTATTATTAATATCATAATTATTACAATACTTAATTATGTCTTTTTCTTTTTTATTATCTTAACAAAAAATATATATTATTTTTTATATCAAAATAAATATAAATAAATAAACACTGTGCGTATTACGCACCAGAGTGCAAAATAGCAGCCCCCAACCATTAAATACTATTAACAACGTTTACTTTCACTGAAAATTATCATTTTTATTTTTAATTTCACCCACCCAATTTTTCAGATCGGTGATCGACGGAATCCCCAATTCCTCGCCGCCGATTTTAATCCCTCTAAATTCCCAATTGAAAACCCTAATTTGTTTCCCTCCACTTAGTTCAGTGTACTCCCCCCTCCCCCTCAAAAAACGTTTGATTTTTTGTTTTCTTTTTTAACTGCACTCAGATTCAGAAATTAGCTCAAAACCTTGATTTGCTCAAGCTATAAACGACACGTGGCGATCTGGGTCTTGCTTCACTTCCATTGCTGCTCAAATCTCGGTGAGTTCAGTTTCTTTTTTGTTTTAATTTTTAACTGTAGTTTATGTGGAAATGTTTCCTTATACACTTTGATTTTGTAAAAAGTTTGAACTCTTTAGTTAATTTTTTGGGTTAAATTACTTGATTGAATATTTTTTTAGCTGTTGAACTTGGATCTGTTTGCTTTTTGTTATTTAGCTTTGAAATTAGTGTGATTTGGGTTTTCTAATTTTGCAAATCTAGCCGATTTTTTATGGGGTTTTTTTCTTTAACTGAGAAAATGATGGAAGAAGGAAGAGAAATTAACTGTAAAGTTGTACCTTTTTTATGCTCTAAGATAAGGAATAACCCAAATTTAAAAAATTCTTGGATGTGGTTAACTTTGATTATTGATTGGTTTAGCTTAAAATATTCATATTTTTTGCCTTTTTTCTGGTTTCTCAGAAATTGGTTAGAACTTAAAAAGTTAAGATCTTGAATTCAAGGATAAGTAATTAGAGTTTAATTAAGCGTGTTTGAAAGTTGCATGACCTGGTCAAGTAGAGTTTTACTTAGAAAAACGAAGCTTGATTTTGGGAAAGATCTAAATGTTGTCTTGTTAACCATATGCAGAAAAGATGAGATGGTTAAATATGACAATTCAGCTTCTTTTATGGTTAAGCATGTTGGGATCTGTATAGCTTTCGTTTCGAGAGTTTGGTTTTGAAAATCGTCTGAATTTTCTGAATGGAAGCAAACAAAGTGGAGGCTCTTAATGCGAAAGAGATCGCTGAGAAGCGATTTTGTGAAAGAGACTTTGCAGGTGCTAAGAATTATGCATTAAAGGCTAAATCGTTGTATCCTGGATTGGAGGGTATATCGCAGATGGTGTCCACATTTGAAGTTTATGTTGCTTCTGAGGCTAAATGTAATGGTGGAATTGATTATTATTCAATTCTTGGATTGAAGCCTTCTGCAGATAAAGAGGCAGTGAAGAAACAGTACAGAAAGATGGCTGTGTTACTCCATCCCGATAAGAATAAATGCGTGGGAGCTGATGGGGCTTTCAAACTTGTATCTGAGGCGTGGACTTTGTTGTCAGATAAAATCAAGAAAAGTTCCTATGATATCAAGAGAAACAAACAGATGCCTTCTGGAGTGGTTCAAACTTCAACATATGCTGCTGGGGTTACAGGTTCAAATTCAACCTCACAAGGTAGACTTGATACTTTTTGGACTGTATGCACGTCTTGTAAAGTTCAGTATGAATATCTTCGGA
Organism: Fremontodendron californicum; assembly: GCA_030761205.1. Taxonomy (NCBI): domain Eukaryota; kingdom Viridiplantae; phylum Streptophyta; class Magnoliopsida; order Malvales; family Malvaceae; genus Fremontodendron; species Fremontodendron californicum. Next base: position 8,060,821 of record JAULJL010000017.1, on the reverse strand, counting down.
AGTATGTCAATAAGAGACTTTCATGTAAGAACTGCCGAGGTACTTTCATTGCTGTTGAAACGGGGTCAGCCCCAGTGAACGGTTCTTTCCCCTATTGTCCTTGGTCTTATGTGCCAAGTAATGGATATGCAAGTCATGGATATGATGGGGTCACATATGTCCCAACAAATGCTACTTCTTTTACTGGAAATGGGGTCTCAGGTTATCATTCTGGGCATGGATACGAGTATGTTTCTAACATGTCATTTCAGTGGAGTTCATTCTCTGGAACTTCTACTGGGATTGTGGGCCATAATGGAGTATCAGCTATTCCCACTGATGCCGTTTATCAGACCAACGGAGATGGTAGAGGAGCAGGGTCGAAGGTGAAATCAGGTGCCAATGGAAAACATTCCATGAAAAACGTTGTCACTCAGACAATTCCAAATTTGTTCAATGGCTATAATGAATCTTCAGGATCTAAGACTGGTAGACTTGAGAAGAAAAGGAAGGTTATTGTTGGTTCTGATTTTAGAAGTGGATATGAAGACAAGGGATTAAAATCTTCAGATGCAGGATTAGCAAATGGAAATGGTGTTGAGCCTGATCCGAAGCTTTCCAACCCAAGTGAACCTCCAAATAGGCGATGCTTAATGGCACCAGCTTTTGATGCTAGAAAGTTGTTAATTGACAAGGCAAGGACTGAAATTCGGAAGAAATTGGAAGAGATTAGGTTGGCTTCAGAGGCTGCTGCCGCAGCTTCAGCAGTTAAATTAGGCACTGAAGAAGGTCAACCACCAGCAGCTGGAAAGGCTCCCAAGATATCAAATTTGACTGTTTCTGTTCATCAATCAGCATCAAATGAAGTTGCACCAATCTCAATTACAGTTCCTGATTCTGACTTTCATGATTTCGACAAAGATAGATCAGAGGAATGCTTCAAACCAAAGCAAATATGGGCTCTGTATGATGAAGACGATGGTATGCCTCGTTTGTATTGTTTGATTCGCCAGGTTGTCTCTGTAAAACCATTTAAGATTCTCATCAATTACTTGAACTCCAAAACTGATAACGAATTCCGGTCAGTGAATTGGGTGGATTCTGGGTTTACTAAATCTTGCGGACACTTCAGGGCATGGAATTCTGACATTATTGATCAAGTCAACATTTTCTCTCATCTTCTGAGAGGAGAAAAGGCTGGAAGGGGAGGCTGCGTTCGCATATTCCCCAAAAATGGAGATATTTGGGCTGTTTATCGGAATTGGTCACCAGATTGGAACAGGTCAACTCCTGATAATGTGAGGCACCAATATGAGATGGTCGAGGTGCTTGATGATTACTCTGAAGAGCTTGGAGTTTGTGTCACTCCCCTTGTCAAATTGGTTGGGTTCAAGACAGTATATCAGAGAAATACAAACAAGGATGCCGTTAGATGGATTCCGAGGAGAGAGATGTTCCGGTTTTCACACCAGGTTCCTTCTTGGTTACTTACCGGAGGATCCGGTAATTTACCCAATCATTGTTGGGATTTAGACCCGGCTGCAACTCCAGATGAACTTCTTCATGCTGCAACAGAAGCAAAGGCTTAACTTAAACCTTGTCATGCAGGAAAAAAAGCATGATTATTTTGGAATTTGGTTTACCAATTCTTACAGAAAAATTTAGATTCACACTTTGGTTAGCCGCCATTGCAACATTAACTCCTGATGATTTTAGAGGATGTAATATTGCTGAGGAACAGTATCAACGCATCTACAATTCTGAATCTATTGAATGTTTGGTTACAAAAAAAAAAAATGCTTTTCTACTCCATCTTAGCTTTAACATCTTTTGATGATCACGACACTTTTGGAACTGAGAACTAATGCAGTATGTGTAATTCAGACAGGGTCTTGCTCTTGCTCTTGCCTTGGGCCTAAAGCAACCACATTCAGCTACTTATCTGCAGGTATTAGATTATCAGAAGGAAAACTTTTAGATTCCTTTATCAGGAAGCAAAAAGAAATACATAAATTTATTGAATCAAGTTAGAATATGTTTAATTCTTATGGTACCAAGGTTTTTTTTTTTTTCTTTCTTTGTTTCTTTCTCTCTAGGCCTGAAGTCTTCAGCCTGAGATCCTCGTTGTAAATTGATATTGGCATTTAAGACTAATTATTCAATTTGAGCTTTATATTTGCTCAATCATTGTTGTATGCAAATTGATTTAACATATGAAAAGCACATGGCCTTTAAATGGGTTAAAGTATCTACGTAGTTTCTGTATTATAGATAGTCAAAAGTACATTTTAGTTTTTGTAATATAGAAATGAGTAATTTAATTTTTGTATGTTTGAAATTAGTGTAAAGAAATAAAATTGGTAACAGTGTTAATGAAAAACTGTTTAAATGGTGGAATTTAAAAACTGACAAAATAGATGACTTCGAAAAAAAAATGATATGTTTTTACGGTAAGGGAGAAATTTGGGTAAAAAAAATTATATTTTTTTAAATTCGACTTGAGTAAAAAAATTTGACACATCATTTTTTTTTTCAAGTAATCTTTTCTGTCAGTTTCATATGTTCATGTTAGCATTTAGATGATTTTTCATTAACATTGTTATCAATTTTACTTCTTTGCACCAATTTCAGACGGTTTTCTATGAACATTATTATCAATTTTACTTTTTTGTAATAATTTCAAACGTATAAAGATTAAATTACTAACTTTTATTGTACATAAATTAAAATACACTTTTAACTATTGTACTATTTAAGTACTTTAACCTTTCAAATGAGATGAACAAATAAGCATGTTATTTTATATGTGAAAAGTTTTGTTTGTGAGTTTTGGCCTATTGTAAATTTTTGCATCTGGCTCAATATGAATTCCATGAAATGTCGGATCATGCTTGGTTGACACTTTCAAATGTCAAGTCCGGACTTAAGTTTGATCTCTTTAAATGTGTTCATTTAAATTTTAATTGTTATTAAAATATTAAAAATTAAACTTAAATAAATAATTATTAATAAATAATATATGGAATTAAGTTAGGTTTAGATTTTGATAAATCACATTCGACAAGGTCAAGCTCATGATCCTGATGAGTTGCTAGTTCATGAACAAGTCTAGATGAAAGTATTGACTCTTTTTGAATCTTGCTCTTGCATGCATGCACACACTTGCACGTAAGCTTTGTTTTGCAAGGAAGATGAAAAAGGCAAATTTATCCGAATATTGTTAAAAAAAAATTCAAATTATCGATATTTTAAAATTATTTATCAAAATATGTTGATTTTTAACAAATTTTTAAAAAAAATACCATATGGCGACTTCCCTTGGTATATTTAAAAAAAAAAATTGAAAATTAAATAAGGGAAGTCGCCATATTAAAAAAAAAAAAATTGAAAAAAAGAGATTAGAAGTCTCCATATCATATGACGACTTCTGAACTATTTTTTTTTTCTTAAATTTAAAATTTATAACCGTTTGAAACGGTAAAAAAAATTTTTAAAAAATTTAAAATTGAAGGCAACGGTCAAGTGACCGCTGCCTTCCCACCACCCACCTACCTACCCCAAATTTCACCTATAAATACCCCATCAAATTTATTTTTTCATACAAACTCTCAAATTCTCTTATCTTCCTCTTATTTCATACCAAAAAAAAAAACTCAAATTTTCTCTCAGTGTTGATTTAAAAATGGCTTCATCATTATTAAGGTTTCAAGATAATCACATATCCGCAGTTATACGTCAAGAGGTTAGTAAATATTTTATAATATTTATAATATAATTAATTATCATTATAATTGTTATTAATTTTTTTTATTAATTTTGTATTAATTTGTTATTAATTTTTTATAAAATTAATTTTATAATTAATTATCATTATATTTCAAGAGGTTGCATTATTAATTTTTTATGATTTTATAATTATTTAATTTAATTAATTATCAACAGGATGCTGTTCGCGTCTTACGTTCGAGGAATTTTTTTTTTTAAAGATCCGCATCCATCTATTATTGACCACTTAAAGAGTGCCAAATTTTATTATGCAAGTCAAATTCAACAATGTATGCTTCTGCCGGACTTAATTAGTGTGTTCGTTGAATGATGGAGACCCGAGACGCACATTTTTCATTTTCCCTGTGGTGAATGCACGATTACGCTAGAAGATGTTGCGCTCCAACTTGGACTACCAGTGGATGGCATGGCAGTTACAAGCGCAAGTCTTCTAGATTAGAATGAAGAGTGTCAAAATTTATTGGGCGTTATACCTCCAGAAGAGTGTCTCAAGGGCTCAATGGTAACAAAAACTTGGTTGCAGTCATTGCAAAATCTCCCCGAAAACGCAAGTGAAGAAGAAGTAAAATATGCTGTTAGAGCATATATTTTACGTTTGATTGGAGGAATGCTTAATACCTGACAAATCGAGCAGTCGGGTACATTTAATATATCTTTTATTGCTTCATGATTTAGAGCATGCAACAAATTATAGTCGGGGTTCTGCGTGTTTAGGGTTTTTATATAGAGAATTGTCCGGACTACAGTTCCAAAAAGCCATGACATAGGTGGATGTTTACTGCTTTTACAGTCATGGGCTTAGCATCGACTGCCATTTATTACTCTACGAGGAAATTTTTCGCCTGTATACCCCCTTGCAAGCAGGTAATAATCTTTACTATTTTATTAATTTTGTACGAACTTGTATTTTTATTAAATCTATTAAGATTTTATATGCATTTTAACAGTTGGGGTCATCCTAAAAATTGTAGTGATATTCCGATCGACCTTTCAAGTATAAGATCACGACTAGATCGAGTAGGATATCATAAGGTAAATGTTTCGATTGTTACATTCAAGTCTTTTTGTATTTAATCCATACGAAACTAATAATTTGTAATAATTATTTGCAGTTTGTGTGGATTTCATATTCTTCAAATGAAATTATGGCATGCCTCCCATCGGATGCCTACAATAATTGTAATATATGGATAGCAAACACAGAATTGATATGCTTTGCATATGTAGAGTGGCACGCTACTCACAAGGTGTTGCGACAATTTGAGATACAACAACCAATTCCGCAACCACAAGTGAACCTTGATAAGGTTCACAAGATTGATATGCGTGGGCGTCATGAAGTATTTTGGCCTACGAAGCATTGAGAATGGATCCAGTGGTGGAATCTACGTTCTAAACGAATTTCGACAGGTTTACCCATTGTTTGTAATAATTTCAACCCATCTCATGATTACATAAGATGGTATAAAAATGAAGGTTGGCCTTTTGTTTGTCCACCGTCAGAGTTTGAGGATTTTAAGAGTATGTCATTTCTCGGACCGACTTCAAATCCAATCCCTCTTACACATGAAATGGAAGTTCCTAGACCTAGTCGACAATATGGGCGGACGCGTCAACCGGCTCATCACATGCGGTAGAGTTCACTGCACCGAGGATGTCATTTAGTCATCCTGAACCTCAACCATAACATGGCGTAGCATCCACTCATCGTCATTCCATCAGTCACCCCGGATTTGATGTTGATGAGTGTTACCGAACATCACCGTCAATGACGAGGTTAGATGACCAGCTCCTCACTGCAAGTCCAAGTTCAGCATATCTAACTACAATGTATCAATTTGATACCCCTGCATCAGCATTTGATGGTACATCATTTCTAGGTCCATCTAGTAGTTAGGTTCTCTTTATAGGTGGACTAGGTGTTGGCTCCTCGAGCAATGGGTTTCCATTTTGATGCAGAACATATGGATCCCTCTATTAGTGCGTTTCCATCGACTGATATGGGTGATTTCCATGAGCATGCGGATGACATACAACTAGAACCAATGGCAGTAGGTCGAGGACGAGGTCAACAACGAATACGTGCCACTGACGAGGTTGAACGACGGGTGCGACCACCACGCAATAGGAAAGCTCGACACTGTTGCTCAACACCACGCAATACTAGAGCTCTTCCGTAAATAATTAGAATAAACGTACTTTTTGTATAATAATCATATATTTTTGTATAATTTTTTAATAATATACTTTTTGTATAATAATCATGTATTTTTTGTACTTTTCTTTCATTAAATGTAAAAATTAACCGTTATTTAAAATTTAAAATTATTATTTTTTATTTTTGTTACTTAAATTTTGTTATTAATTTTTAAATTTAAGAAAAAAATAGTTTGAAAAACGATATAAATTTTTTTAATTTTTTAATTTTTGTAAAATTAGTTTTTTTTTTATTTAGTTTTGTCAAATTTAGTTATACAATTAAAAAAAATTACCGTTTTCCAACAGTGTAATTTTTAAAAAATGTAATTTGGAAAACTGTAAAAAAAATTTAATTTTATAAAATTAATTTTTTTAATTTATTATTTAAAATTTTAATCTTGTAAATTATATATACAATTTATTTATTTTTTTACCGTTTAAAATAGTAACATTTTTTAAATTTACAAAAATTTAGTTCGAAAGTCGCCATATCATATGACAACTTCTAAACTACAATATAAAAAAAAATTGAAAAAATAAGACCAGAAGTCGCTATATCATATGGCGACTTCTGGTCTATTTTTTTTCATTTTTTTTATATAAAAAAGGGATGTCGCCATATCATATGACAATTTCCGCCATATCATATAAAAAAATTAAAAAAACAAGACCAGAAGTTACCATATCATATGGCGACTTTTGGTCTTTTTTTTTTTCAAATTTTTTTTATATCATATGGCGACTTCCCTTCTTTTATTTTTATATTTTTCTTGAAAAAAATACCAAAGGAAGTCGCCATATCATATGGTGATTTTCCTTGGTATTTTTTAAAAAAAAATTCGTAAAATTTTAGCGTATTTTGATAAATAATTTCAAAATATCTGTAGTTTGATATTATTATTTTTAAGCAATATTCAAATAAATTTGCCGATGAAAAGAGTAAAAATGAAAAATTTATTAATTTAATGATTAAGTTGTAAAGTAGAAAATTTATTATGAATTTTAACCATTAAATTAATAAAATTTTCATCTTTCCTACTAAACAAAATCATAATAAATTCTAAAAAATAAAACTCTGAAAATTTGATTTATTCCGTCATTAATATCTAAACATTTTATTTAATAATATATACAAATATTTTAAATTTTAAATCTTTTATTTCTCAAATAAATTTTTTTGTTATAAGAATACAAACCTTTGATCTTTTCATTTTTTTTTTAATTTTTATTCTCATCCAATTTGGCACATAAGTGTATTTACATAATGTTTTAAGTTTCCCCAATTACATGCTTTGCATCAAATAATTAAAATATGATAGCTTCTTTGCCACTGCTCCTTTCAACTTAGCATGATCATATTAACATTCTTTTCTTTCAGTGCCAGCAATTTAATTTAAACACCTACTTGATTTCATTGGGATGAGCAAAATCCATAAGTCTTGTGCCTTAACATAATGTAACACTATTGAAAAAAAAAAAAAAAAAAGTTATTTCACTAATTATAAATGTTTTCTATGTTTAGATACATCTTTAATTAGTGATATACTAAATAAATATTGGAGCAACGTTATAATAAATGGCTACATTTTAAAAGATTATTATATTATATATAAGTTTAACCACCTAAAACGTTTATTATTTCTGATTTTTTTAGAGGAAGTGTCAAAAACTTCTCATATATTTTTTGGATAATTCATAGTAAGTGTGTATTTCTAATGATAATGATGGCTCATTTTTTATTCCAACAAGTTTTTAGTAACTGTTCTTGACTGCACTTATTAGTTAAAAAAAATTTAATTCTTTGATTTAAGAAACGAGGGATTTGAACATTGTTCTTTCATAACGGAATCAAACATTAATCATCAAACCAAATGTTCGAATAAAAAAAATTAAGTAAAACTTGAATTTAGAGGTGTTTATAAGTCGGTACTACTAAGATTAGGTTGACTTTTATCTTTTTAAAATTCAATTTCAAGCTCAATTTAGATTTGTTTATGGGTCGAGTTATCCATTCAAATCCGAAAATTCGCTTGATATTTGGGAGATTTTTGACAAAAATATTAGATTCGAAAAACGAGTTTGGATAAAAAAAAATGAGATCTGTTTTAAAAATAGACTGAGCCTTGGACATAGCATTTTTTGCCTAAGCCTGACCAGCTATTTTACTATTAGTTATATAAATTATTTAGAGGGAAAGATCATTTTTTAAGAAGGATTGATCCTTCAGTGTAAAAATTTAAGCGAGCCTATACGATGTTCTTATATAATTGGACCGTGCCTGAGTATAAAATTCTATCCATATTTCGAGTCGGGCTTGGACAGCCATAAAATTCATTAATACTTTGTCTAAGTCCGATCCAAACCTGACCCGACCCTATCATGAAAAGGTCTAGCTCAATCTTACCCATCCATTTATGTGTTATTTTATCATTAAAATAATATATATTATTTTTATATTAATATTTAAATCATATATTAAAACCTAAATTAAATAAAAATATATTATTTATTAATAAAATAATTTACTTAAATTAGTCGTATGCCCTAGTCCGACTCCACATGCCAAGACAATTAATTCAATCCTTGAAGATCTCGAGATTTAATTTTACAAATGATTTACTATATATTTTTTTAAAAAAAAATTAAAAAATACATTCCCATCAAACATATACATGTATTTCCAGGAATATAAGGAAAATGATAAAGAAATTTCATGAATGCAAGGTCCAGCCAGCATTTATTTAAAGAAGGTAACAAACTTGCTATTACAATTTAGAATAGCAAACCTAGAGGCTAGAAGTCGATTACTTTTATATATATATATATATATATATATATATATATATATATATATATATATATTGCTATGTGGTCAATTAATTATTTATAATTATCATATTTGAAAAAAAAAAAAAAAGTCTCATCTTGGTTATATTTATTCAGTTATATTATATCCGTTCGTTCGTTCTTTTTTTTTGTTTATTTAATTTAATTCATTAATTTTTATATATAATATTTTAATATAATTGTAATTTTTCTTGTTCTAATAATTTCATAAGAAAAAAATATTTTTCACAAGTAGATTTATTTATGGGCAAGACCGTCTGTTAGTCCCGCAAAATGGGCTCTGAATAAAAACTTTTAAAACTCAAATTCGATTTAAATTATTATTTATTAATAAAATTATTTTGAAATTTAAATTTAATTTTCAAATATATTTTAAAATATTAAAATAATTTTTAATAATATTTTAAATAATAAATGAGCTTAATCGAATCTGTCATGTAGAGCTTTGGATAAGTTTTTGGACGTGTCAATGGCCCGGCTTGTTCTGCCCATGAACATTTTTTACTCAAAAAAGTGTTTCAATGACCAAAATTCAATTTTTGGATAACCTCGAATAAAAAAAAAATTATTACTAATTTATCAACTTGGTTAATTACGAATTGCAAATGAAAGAGGACCTCTTTATACCAAATCAGAATTTATGGGTGATTGAATTATTAGTGACCCTCCATTAACACAATTTCTCTTGAATTCATAAAATAATAATTTTCCTTCTAGTTATAATTTCAATCATTGATTTTTTACCTAAGTAATGTCTCAAAATGGAGCTTGTTAACATGGACTAATTTCTTTGCCTACTTTCATCCATGAAAATACAAGAACTAATTTTATATTGCTCCCAATGAAAGAAAATAACTTGATTGATAAATTTAAAAAGGGTAAAAGACACTTACCCCTTAGGGTTTAATGAAAATTCCACTTACCCTTTAAAGTTTTGAAAATTCCACTTACCCCTTGTTCATGTTGTAAAAGAATCAAATGATAATTTTATCTTTTAAAGTTTTTGGAGATAATCCACGATTAGGAGGTCCAGTTAGGTTCGATTTTAGACAAAAATTGTGGTTAATGTGCAATATTCTGGTTTTTAACACTTTGCGATTACCGAACCGAATAGAATCAAAAATCGTATCGACCCGAACCGAATTCCATCAGTTCGGACCCGAACCCGATTTTATTTAAAATTTTAGCCCCCGACCCAACCTCCGTTTAGATATACTTGAGACTGCCTCGAACTCGATTTTATTTAAAATTTTAGCCTCCGACCCCGAACCCAACCCTGAAAAGATCCTCGATCACATTCCGAATAGACTGAACTAACCGACCCTTTTAATTTTATTTTAAATATAATTATTTATATAATAATTTAAAATTGTATATAATATAATATATCATTTATATTATATAATAATATATAATATACAATAAATAAATTATTTTTTAAATAGTTAAAACCGATTAAACTGATCGACTTAAGTCAATTTCTATTTTTTCGATTTTAGAATCTTTGTCGGTCGGTTCGATCGATTTTATAAGTTTAGTCGATTTAATTGATTTTCGAAATTTTGAAACCGAACCAACCGAACCGACTGAATGCTCATCCCTAATAATATATAGAATTATAAAAAATTAAAAGTAAGAAAAATAAAAAATAATAATAATCAGGGGAGGGTCAATTCGGGTTTATGGTAAATCCGAACCCGACCCGAACCCGTTATTTTTTGAAATTACCTGCTTGACCCGACGGTTCAGATTATTTTATCAACCCTAGACATGTTATATGCCATAGAAGGGCAATTTTGGCATGTTCTATCCAAACTATAGGAGGTATTTGGAATTATAATCAAACCTCATGGGGGTTTTAATATTTTTCCCTATAAAGGGTCCGTTTAGATATACTCGAAATCGCCCCGAATCCGATTTTATTTAAAATTTTAGCCCCCACCCCGAAAAAAACCCCCAATCCCATCCCGAATAGACTGAACTAACCGACCCTTTTAATTTTATTTTAAATATAATTATTTATATAATAAGTTAAAATATAATATACAATAAATAAATTATTTTTTAAACAGTTAAAACCGATTAAACCGATCGACTTAAGTTAGTTTCGATTTTTTCGGTTTTAGAATCTTTATCGGTCGGTTCGGTCGATTTTATAAGTTTAGTCGGTTTAATCGATTTTCGAAATTTTGAAACCGAACCAACCAAACCGATTGAATGCTCACCCCTAATAATATATAAAATTAACATATATAAAAAATAATAATCGGAGTCGGGTCAATTCGGGTTTATGGTAAACCCGAACCCGACTCGAACCCGTTATTTTTTGAAATTATCTGCCTAACCTGACGGTTCGGATTATTTTGCCAACCATAGACATGTTTTATACCATAAAAGAGCAGCTTTTGCATGATATTAATTTTCATGAGAAAAAAAAATTATTATCCAAACCTCAAGGGTATCTGAAATTATACCCCAACCTCAAGGGGTTTTTAATACTTTTCCCAATTTAAAATAACAAAAACTAACAAAAAAAAATATTAAAATAAAGTTTAAATTTATCACTCTATTTAGGATGATTAATCATGAATCAAATTTATCACTATATTTTTTAATTTAATTAAAAATTATTAGTAAAAAAATATTTTTAAAAAAGATAAAAATACTTTACAAAATATTTAATTGTTAAAACAAATTAAAAAGTATAAAGATAAAAATAAAATAATATTAAAAAAATATTTAATTTTTATTTATTTTGAATTAAATTAAAAAGTATAGTGATGAAATTATATACATAAAAAAAATGATAAACTTTGATATGTAACTTTAAATAAAGTAATACATTTAGACTTTATCTCAATATTTATTTTCTTTAATAAAATTAATTAAATGAAAGAAGAAGGTAGATTAATTAAAGACAAAACTCAAGTGAAAAAATAAATAAATAATCATCAATTTAAACGAAGAGTAGATCTGTTTCGGATCGAACCATGGTTCAATTTTTTTCTTATCCAGACCCGGGTCAACTCGAAAATCTATTTCACTGTTTACAAATTATTAAAATATTAAAAAATAATTTTATATATATTATAGTTAAATTTAAATAAAAATATTTTTTATTTAATGAATAATAGATCGGGTTGAATTAAACCGATCCGAATTAAAAAAATTCTTATCTCAACTCGATATAATTCAAATCGAATAAATAACTCGATTTTTGAACACATTTACTCCAGAGCATATGCAGCAAAAGGAGGTGTTCCATCATGGGGTGGGATCCACAAATCTTGAATAAAATCAAAATCAGGTCCACTTATATCTTATCTCATTCTCATCCATTAAAGCCACTTTATGAACATGCAATTCTAACCTCACTTATGATTATAACTCAAATAATCTGATTGGTTCCCACAGAGGAACTTGATTTTTATCTCTAAGAACAAGATATAAATTGACTAACATGAAAATAGTTCTTTTTTCTATACATCGACAATCAAGTTTTTAATGTTACAAACGAATTAATAAATTCTCATATATTTGATTTTTTTAAAATCATTAACCATCATTGCCCACCTTTAATTCCATAATTTAAGGGCATTTTTTAGATACAAATAATAAGTTCATTGGTGAAACCCTTTGCATCCAAATTGTTTTTTTTTTAAATAAAAAAAATTCAAAGATTGCTAAATAAATCATACACCATTAATCTTTCTAATAACTTTAAACACGGTCAAAATTTGATATTCAAGTCGATAAGAGTTTTTATATTTAATAATTCATTAAAACTTTGAATTAAAAATGATTAATTAAAAAAAATCAACTTGATAAATTGATATAAAAACACAATGCATATGTATCCAAGAGGTTGGGAAGTTAAGGATGCAACTTTCTATAAATTACAACTATTCTTATTCAGTATAGCATAGATTTTCATTTTTTATATTATTCGGACTCTTTATTTTTTTTAAATATTCGTATTCGAAACCTATACCTAACAGTCTAACACATATTCGAACATGAATATAAAAATATAATCCTCCAAATGTATGTCAAAACTTAAAAAAAAAAAAAAAAATTAATTAAACATATATGTATCAAACACTCACCCCGAATCGGGATCCGAGTTCGGGTAACATAAGAGATTTCTTATGTTACCCGGATTTTTTATTTTCTCTAAAGTATCCGTATCCGACACATTCGAAAATGAGTATGGGATATTATACTCCAAATATAAAAAAAAAAAAAAAAAAAAAAAAACTTTTAAAAAATTAAACATACCATATCAAAGATATACCTATATCCAACACACAACTCCGAGTCCGGATCCAAATCTGGGTAACACAGGAGATTTCTACATCTTCTCTTTTCTATTCATATATGTTTTCTACTAACCTTCTTTTCTACTTTCAACTAAGAGAAGACTATATATTACATTCTCTTCTAAAGAGCAAAGACCCACAGCTCTCTGGCTGACTTTCTTTGATTACATTAATTAAATAAAAAAAGAAAAGGACTTAAACCCTGTTACATATTAGCTTTCTATATTCATTTTTCTTTGGAATCTTCTCCAATCCATTGAAGTAAAATGGAGAATTTCTAGTGTTTCTCTCCTTCATTTGGTATGAACTATGAAGATGCTGTCGGACCGATGATTTTGAGGTGAAATTTAATTTAAAAAAGAAAGAAAATAGAAGAAAAAGAAATTCCTGTTGAAAATTCGGTCCTCTACCTCTATGATTCCTGATTTTCCTGTGTCTCTGTCTGTCTCTAGTTAACTGTTGAAATGCCACTCCCTATTGGAGCTGCAAATGGGCTCTTTGGAAGATTGAGTCCTTGGCTGCTGCAAGTGCTTGCAAGAAAAACCAAAATAAACCAACATAAGAAATGCAATTTAATGCAGTCATGTATGGATGGACAAAATCTAGAGAGCTCCTAGTCCCTTTAAAACACGAAAAACTCGGTACAATAAATCTATAGTACTCGGATTCGGGTGTGAGTGTCGGACACGGGTATGTTCAATTTTTTAAAGATTTTCATGTTTTTGGAAGGTCCTTGGAGGATCATATCTCTATAACCATATCCGGATATGCATCAGACACGGGTATTTAAGAAAAATGAAGAGTTGGAGCAACATAGCAATGCATAAATAGCGACATTCTCTGCCCTTAAACAACAACTCAAAGCAAAGGGCATCATTCATTAGCTTCTATAAGCCCAAAAAAAAAAAAAAGGGCATGAAATATATAACCTAAAAGTTCACACGCAAAAGCTTTATCATGCTTTTATTAATTTATCGACAGCAATTTTTTAATAATGACTCAGAAAACTATCAACATATGCTGCTTTCGAAACGGAGGGGGGATGAAGGGAAAATAAAATCATACCTATCCTGGTCAGTATAATTGGTTGTTATATGCCTGAGTTTTTCCTCACTGGTGGAACCAGTGTTCATAACATCCAACAAATAATTAAAACGCTCCGCAGAAGGGAAATCTGCTTGCTCTGCACAGGCCAGAACCATAGTTTTAGTAGTTAGAAATAAGGAATATACATAGAAAAAAAAAAATGAAGAAACCGGCAAATAGTTAATTCACGAAAAAATTACCATACCATCAGTGTGATTCAGCTCGTCCATTGAGAAGCCAAAATAGGAGTGATTAGTCAAATGTTGCTTGGGTGCTAATTGCAACTCAGAGAAATACCTTCTCTCAAACTCCAGTGCTTGATCATGATCCTCAATAAGCTGCTTCCGAAATAATCTCGAATTATCACAAACTCTTGGCACTATAAAATGACAGGCAATTCAATATCGCATCAGAATTGAGCAACCAATACTGGGAAAAAGAGAGAGTATATTTTAACAAATTAAAAAATACTAACTTGATTGAAGCTCGGTATCTCCATCTATAAGATGTGGACCGTAATACATAGGAAGCTGTATTTTCTTGGTATAATTCCTGCAAAAAGAAAAGGAAAGAAAATCTGTAAGCATCAATGTGGCATTGAAAACTAAACACAAGAAACAGTAAATAGTGCAGCACACCATAGTGAACATAAGAAAAAGAATTGTTGCATTATAAGGAAAAAGCATTGATAAGAAACTTACCCAAGATAATGACAAAGCAACAAATATAAGATAAAATAACTCTAAAACTTTTAATTCAGTAGTATTCTCAAAGAAGGTTTATAAGACATTAGAGGGTAATTTAACATTATGGGTCACTCAACTTAGTATCAACTTTTATATTAATTACAAACGTTTAATTTTATCGAATTACATCACTGAACTTTTATTATTAATAAATTAGGTCATTTATGCTAATTCCGTTAAGTAATTCTAACGAAAAAGCAAATTCAGCGTGAAATTTTTTTTTACCTAAAATGCCAGTCAAGTATTATCTTGATGAGATGTAAAAAATATATCCATGTTGAGTCAGTTTTTCCGTTAGAATTACTCTACGAAATTAGCATAACTGGCCTAACTTATTAATAATTGAAGTTCAATGATGTAATTTGATGAAATTAAAGATTTGTGACCTACATGAAAGTTGATGCTAAGTTCAGTAACCCAGAATATAAATTACCCGACATTAGAAGTCCATAATCTCCAAGATGGGAGATATAAAGCAAATTATTTCGTTGTACCAGTTTTGTTAAGAAGGAAAGTAGTAAAGGAAAACAAAAGAAAAGTTGAATGCTTTAGTGATTACAAAAAGCAGGTGGGAAGAATAAAGTTAGTGTGAACCAAGGAACACAAGCCAGCTACCTGGAAGTAGCTTATTAATGCTTTTGGCAATTAGAAGGATACAAAAGGTTCATTTTCAAGATCATCTGCATTTATGGAAAGAGTATCCAAGTCATATTCTTGGCACCGAAAAGCACTCCTTTACTGAAACAAACTCCTATATGATTACTTTTGCCTTAAGTTCCAAGGTTTAGGTACAACTCTCTGATCTTAACAGACATTATTGGTGCTGAATCTGGAAATAATGAACTACCTTAATCAAGAACAAGCACATTATCAAAAACTAGAATTCCTCACACCCACTAGATGGCTGCAAAGAGAGGGAGAGAAAAAGATAAGAAAGAATTTTTTGTTTGTAAAATTAAGTAGTTCTTTTTCTAGTGAATGTCAGGTTAGCCCCAATCCTAATCTGTCGGAAGGCAAATTATTGATATAACCTTATTTTTGTATTATTATTTTATAATTTTTGTGGTTTTTATGTAAATTCAATGATTGAATTGGTGCCTCTTTACTTGTAAAACTAAACTGAGCAATGTGCATTATATATTAGTATAGAAATATAGATTAACCAAGATGAAGTATGTACTAGACAATATGATAATTTATCTGTAATTGAACTGGAAATTTTACCTGTCAACAAGCCTTGACTTTTCCCTGTAAGGTTTAACCAGAACACGAGCCCCGCATACAAAATGAGGATTTCCTTTAGCCAAAATTTGCTTCACTGTCTCTGCATAAACAAAAGTGACAAACCCAAACATCCGCTTCTGTTGGCATGGAATCCTGACATCTCGAACAGGTCCGAATTTGCTACAAAATGATTTAAGAAAAAAGTATATACGAAATTTAGAATGATGAAAATACGAAATTCAGAACAAATACAACAAAAGAACGAGGACCTTTGCATTATCTCACAATGATTTCCTTACTTAAAGTAGTTGGAAACATCTTGTTCTGTAAAGGTACTCTCAGCTGGAAAGGTAAGATATATTTGCCTAGAACCAGCAACTATTCCACCAGGATCACTCCTATTGCCAGCATACTCCAGGTACTTTGGAGCATCTTCTGCCAATATCACCGAGTGTTGCCCATGAGGCCTATAAATGAAAATCATTGTTTAATACAATTTTTTTTTTGTTAACTATGTAAATGCAAGATCCAGAATAAACATAACATTCACATATCGCACCTGTCAATGAGACGAATGCTGGTCTTCAATCGAGCAAGAAGTTTCGTCAGACTATAACCAGCCTTACCATGTCTTTGGCTCTCTGTAAGATACCCCTCGGCCTGAAGTGTCCTCCCATAATTCTCATAGTACAACATTGGCAAAGAGGCAATAGAGACAGGCAAACCTCTCCTCGCTTTTAGAAGCTCAGTGAGCTCCAACTCTAGCTTTTCAAGAGTCCCAGGAGAGACTACATGATCATCATTCTCAACCTCAACCTCATTTGATTTCGGGCTGAAAAGCTGAGAAAAGCTCTCAGGCATAGAATGGCCATGGAAATATCTACAATTGTTTCCATGCTTACAGAATCCCTTATTGAAGTAATGGCAAATCTTAACAGGAAATTCAGGCAAGCTTGGGGACCTCCGGCTGGTTCTTGCACCCAATGCAGGTTCTGAATAATAGCAATTACTCAAAAACTCGGAACTAACAGAATTGGCAGATTCTAACTGATCTTCCATATTCAAGAAATGCATTTGGTTTTGGAGGCGATAATCTTCAGCAACAACAGCATCTGAGTACCCTGGTGGGACAAATTCCAAATTGTTGACATGTTGATCAGCAGTCACTTGGGGATCCCAGAAAGGAGTTGCAGCTCTAATAGTAGCACCCGCAGGAGCTAAAACTGCACGTGACGAAGCAGGGGAATACGGTGTGAACTGCACAGGGAGATTGGTGACAGGGTTCTGGCTCACCTGAGAGTGTGAGATTGGCACAGAAACAGCTGCTTTGTTTAAGCTGAGTTCAGATTTGGCTTTGTGGATCAAAGAGAGGAGCAAAGTATCAGGGCCAAAGGCCAAACGGATCATGTCCCGGTCCCCATGGTCTTGTAAAAGAAGATAGCCAATAATTTTAGAGACATTTTCAGGCTCTAGCAGTTGGATTCTATTGTAGACAATTTTGGTCGATTCTGTAAAATCCATCTCAGTTTCTCAACCCTGCAAGTGCAAGTAAATGCATAAATATAAGCATGTATGAAAAAACAGTCAATACCCCAAAAATATGTTGCTCAGACTTTTTATTTTTCTTGAAGTACTCATGTCCGACACCCGTATACGACGCATATCTGGACATGGGTATGGGATATGATCCCCAAAGACCCTCTAAATACATGAAAAAACTTGGAATAAATCAAACAGACCGGTGTCGGACACATACCCGTGTCCCACGCTCACACCCGAGTCAAAGTAACATAGCCCCAAAACATACAAGTCACTAACAGAAAGAGAGGAGTATAAAAGGACTACAATGAAATAATTGCAAATTGTAGAAAGGGAATAAGCCTGTTAAAAGAGACTAATACATATGATTCTAGGCAGGAAAAAGCCACACCAACATTATCTATAAGGAATTACCATATAGCTTTAACATTAATATTAATAGATGACCTCAAAGTTCAAACCAGATGGCTAAGAAAAGGGATGGATCCAGGGAAAAAAGTAAAAGATGACAGCAAAATGAAAGCCTAATATAAGCTCAGAGAAAAGCTGGAAATTTTGCCAGTTACAGAATAGCTAATTAGCTACATCAACAAATTTCTGCATTTAGCATAACAGGTAACATAAAATTGACTTTGAACCAAACTATTGACTTAAAATATTAACCATAAAACCAAGAGAGAGAAAAAATGTAAATTTTGGGCTGAGTTGACGCCTATTATGACCAACCACAACATATTAGTAAGTTTCCAAAAAAAAAAAATCAAAATCAAAAATTAAAAGTTGGAATAGTTCTAATGATTGGGTTTGAAGAAATTATGAAACCCCAGAAAAAGAAAACTACAGAGAGAAAGATAGCAAATATTAACTCTTTCCCTTCTTTTTTCTTAACCTTTCTATTTATCTTCTCATTTCCCATTAAAAAGAAACTCATTTTTTTCTCCTCCATGGAAACTCATACTCCAGCAAATTTGAACACTTTTGGTTATTAATTTACAAGCATTTTTCAAGCTAGACCATATTCAAAATTCATAAGCATTAACCAATAAAAAAAGGAGGCCAAAATTGTTCAGAGTTTGTGCTTGTTTTTCTCTTGAAACTCAACAACGAACAACTGAAAATCTATTTCATAGCAGAAAAAAGAAGTTAAACACAGTTGAAGAGAAAATTATGAACCAGAACTTCATAAAAAAAAAAAACGAGCATCTAGTCATTTTAAGAACACTTATAAAGGAAAACCAAGTTTTGGCACATTTCTATGAAAACCCATGTCCAAAAACACAAACTTTACCGTAATTAACACCCCCCCCCCCAAAAAAAAAAAAATCCATTGAAAAGTCAGACTTCGAAAGCTTTTTCTTTAGCAAAGATCTAACATACCCCACCAAATAACAGGTCTCTGGAGATGAAGAAAACACAAATAATCAAAGGAACCAATTCAAGGCCTCAAAATCTTCCATGGCCATCACTCTCTTCCTTTCTCTCTCTCTCTTCCTTCCTTCCTCTGGAGTTTACTTTTTTTTTTTTTTTTTTCTTTTCTGCTACTACGACTATAATTTTTTTTTTTTTTTATCTTCTTGCTTTCTGATCTTCTATAATTATTAATTCTCCCCTAGAAACGACACCCTTCTTAAAAAATTGCAAAATGACAGAAAGGAAAGGATAGCCTTTAAAGGGCGCCTTGTCTTTAGTTCAAATCAACACACACTTAAATTAACAAATAAATATATACTCATTTTCCCATTACTCTCCTTCTCTCTCTCTAAAAAAATACATAATTAATTAACCGATATTTATAAATATCAATTGAAAATTATTTAATTATTATTTTTAAAAAATTAAATTGAATACATTATTTTTTAATTTAAAATATTTTTTATAAATATTACTTTAAACTATGCCTAACATTTTTCTAAATTTGATAATCCGTGTATTCGTATCATGTTCGTGTTATTTTCACATGTGATAATCATAACTTATATTTATATAAGTTTTGACATATTAATAATTCATAATATATAGATTTTGATAAATTCGCATATTTATATCGTGTTTGTATTATTTTTCGTATCATATTTTAATTAATTTATAATGTCAAGTTCAAAATTATCAAATCTATATTTTCCAAATAAAAATGACATATATATATATACAAGTAATAACAAAAAGAAATGTTTTTGCTTGACTTTATTTATTTAATTAAAAAAGTGACTATTTTCCCAATTGTTGTTGTTGCTCCTGTTCTTATCTTTGAAAAAAAAAAAGATTTTCAAATGTTTTCTTGTTTGTTGCCACATATTTTTAATATATAAATGAGATTTATTTAATATTATAAAATTCCAGGTTGTAGTTAATCGGTACAGAAAATTGCGGGAATTTTTATTGAAAATGCGCCTGGATTTCCGAAACAGTTCTGTTTTATGAACTGAATTTACCGCCCTTTACCGTTTTCAAAAATGCCCATTCAAGGTCTTTGTTTGATTATGTGATTTTATTTTAGTGTTTTAAGGACACTTTTAAAATTAATTAATATATTATTTATAATAATAATAATATTATATTAAATGTAAAAATTAATAATTTTATTTATTATTTTTAATACATTAAATAAATATATTATTATATTTAATAATCTTAAAAAATGTTTTTAGAATATTCGTTTTTTATTTATGATAAAAAATAAATAAATTTTTTCGGAAATATATGGCCAAAAAAAAAAGAAATAAATCTGTTCGGAAATATCTATGCGACAAATTGGCCAGCTTTATTTAGAAACTCAACTTCGTTTTGTCTTCGTACAGATTGATGAGAAAAATATCAGATGTATTATGCCCCACGAATTGAAAATTTAAATCTCACCGTTGGATCAATCATCCTCCTTTGTGGGGTCAAGAAAATCAGATAACGGACTGTGATTGATGCTTGAGAAATCTATCAGGGCGTGGCATGCTTGCCACGTGTTTATCTGGGACAATGATACTGTCTGGTTCCAGGTGCTGGGCTAAATGGAACCACAAGCTTCATTAGGTGGGACCCGCATCATCCGGTAGCTCATATCCTATCTGGCATGTGTGGACCCCACTTTTTTTTTTTTTTAAGTTGAAAACATTTTAATGGTAATTTTTTTATTAGAAAAATGTTAAATGCATTATTTTTTTTAAATTCAGTAAAAATAATGTATTAAATATAAAAAAAAAATTAAAATGATAAATAAATAATCTTTAACTTATGTCTATAGACACCAGTTAATCAAACTCTTTTTATTATAATTTTATAAATATCCAATCATAATATAAAATTATGTAAAATTTCAACACTTAAAAGCATGTATTTCACATTATATTTTGGTGAATTGTGTATAATTTAAGATTGTAATTGATTAATTACATTGTACTTTTTATAAAAGGATTTTGCTAACAAGTGCCCTAAGGGCACTCGTTAAGGTTACTAGATATAGTAATATCTTCAATTAATGCATTGAAAATGATGAATAAAGTTATCAACTTTAGCATTTAATACAATGTTATTACTATAAATAGCATATTAACTAACCTTAAAAGAGTATCCTAAGGACACTCGTTAGCAAAACCCTTTATAAAAAAATATTACATTGCACTGATTATAGGTGATATGCTCATTAAATTTATTTCCTCGTAATTGGTGCTCTCAATCTTACTAATGATTTTATTTTGGGTTCGCCTAATCGGTGTCTATAGATATCAGTTAAGGATTATTAATTATTAATTTAATTTTTTTTTTATATTTAATACATTATTTTTACTAAATTCAAAAAAAAAATTATTAATTATATTATATATATATATATCATCTTAGACTGAAAATAATAAATCGACAAAAAGGTTTTTATTTTTTATTTTTGGGTACGTTTTTAATTTATTTTAAGTTCGCTATGAAAATTTTAATATAAAAAAGGGAAAACAAAAAAATGTGGGAAAGGTCAAACTGGTAAAAAGGAAAAGATAAAGGTAGTTACGGTAAAAACGAAAAATGGATTGGATGAGATGGTGACCGGTTCAACCGGCACGAAAAGTGGGATTGTCAATTATCGTCAACCGCTGACGTAACATAAATTTTGAAGAATCGGAATCCAATCTGATTTTGCATTTCATATTGCTGGAAAAAATGTCGAGTCATTTCGGCTCTCAGTTGGAACTGGAACTTTTCGTAAACTCCCGGTATTTTTCCACTTCTCTGAAGTTAACCGTTTGCTAATACTTTCAATTAGAACTGTAAAATCTGGTCCGAAACACACACAAAAAAAGTGACGTTTAATATATTCGTTAATAAAACGGTAAAACCCTAAAAAAAAAGTGCCCAACCCCTTTGTAGTTTGTAATGTCAATTAGGGTTGTAATCAAGCCGAGCCGAGCTCGAATATTGAGAAGCTCGAGCTCGAGCTCGATTCGAAACTCGAGGCTCGAAGTTCGGTTCGAGCTCGATCGAGTATCATTTTTTAAGTTCGAGCTCGGCTCGAGATAAAATCGAACTATTCGAGCTCGACTCGATTAGACTCGTTTATATACTCGAGCTCGAATTAAGGGTTTTTAAGTATATATATATTAAGGGTAAAATAGTAAATTAATAATATAAATATTATAAATAAAAAAAAGCTCGATTAGGCTCGCGAGCTGCTCGAATCGGGTATTAAGATACTCGAACTCGGCTCGCTCGATAGCTCGAGCTGCTCGAGCTCGGCTCGATAATGGCCGAATCGAGTTCGAGTTTTTTTCGAGTCGAACTCGAGTAGCTTGCGAGCACAGGTGTCTCGTTTACACCCCTAATGTCAACCTTGAGTTATAAAGTTTTTTTTTTTATAATATTCTTTTAATCAATAAAGTGTGACTAAGGTAAATTGATTACTAAGATTAATATATATGTTTTAATTAAGAATGATTAAGGGTTGTGATTTGGACACGTTAGTCATTATCAACCCAACATATAGTTAAAAATAAAAAGTTGACGTTTCATGTCTATTTATTTTTATAAATTGATAATTTTAAACATAATACAAGAATACAACATTTTTAATAAATTTAAAAACAATGTAATAAACATAATAAAATACATTTAAATACTATTAATATGATTAGCATGACACGCTTGATAAACGTATTATATATATATAATTTTTTTTAATATTTTGACACTTTTAATAATTTTTGCTGTTGTGATTATGTTTACACAATTAATAAAAAAAAAATATGAGACACGATATGGGTATATAAATTATATGATCTAATTTTTTGTTTTAATCTAACGATAAATTAGGATGATCACAGCAATGACAGATTACCTAACCAATTTTCAGGTTTTTTTTTTTTTTTTTTTCTTTTTTACGATATTTCATGTATAGGTATAAATTTTATATACAAAGCAAAAACGACAAGATAAATATGATATAAATTTTTATATTTATTAGAAGAAGTTGATAACAATTAACAAATCAGCAATGTATATAATTAGAGAAAATATAGTAGTACATATATATATATATATAACTATTATATAAAATCAACTACATGAATTCTTAAAGTTGTGACATGGTCACTTTTTTGAAAAAAAATAAAGGAAAAAAAAAATATTGTGTATTTATGTGTTTAAAGTATTAAAAAATTATATAAGTTTTCACGCGTTAATAATTTATTTTATGTATATTTTGACACATTCGTGTATTCGTGTAGTTTTTATGTTATTTTTCGTGTTGTGTTTGTATTTTTTCCTATACTGTGTTCGTGTCGTGTTTTAATTCATTTCATATTTTGTATAATTTGTCATTGTGATCGATTTAGAAAAAAATTTATATGTTCATGTCGTGTCTCAAGTCATGGTATATTTTGCATAATATGTCATAGTAGTTCAATTTAGAGAAAAATTTGTATGTTTGTGACGTGTTCGTATTATTTTTTGTGTTCAAAGTATTATAAATATATATATATAAATTTTTACACATAAATAATTTATTTTATATGGATTTTGACATGTTCATGTATTATTGTCGTGTTCATGTTATTTTTCGTGTCGTGTTGTATTTTAATTGTTTTCTTATGTAATGTTTGTGTCGTGTCTCAATTTATCACATATTTTATTCGTTTTATTTTTTCGTGTGTTTAAAGTATTATAATTTTTTATACGTTAATAATTCGTTTTATTTATATTTTGACACATTCGTGTCATATTCATATTATTTTTCCTGTTGTGTTTTAATTATTTTTCTTATATTGTGTTCGTATCGTGTCTCAATTCATTTCATATTTTGCATACTTTGTCATTGTGGTTCAATTTAGAAAAAACGTTGTGTGTTCTGTCCTATCTCAATTAATGATATATTTTGCATAATTTGTCATGATGATTCAATTTAGAGAAAAAACGTGTTCGGGACGCGTTCATGTTCGTGTTATTTTTTAGTGTTTTCAAAGTATTATAAATTTATATAAATTTTTACGTGTTAATAATTCATTGTATATAGATTTTGACAAATTCGTGTATTCGTATAGTGTTCATGTTATTTTTCGTGTCGTGACGTGTTTTAATTATTTTCTTATATTATGTTGTATCGTGTCTCAATTTATCTCATATTTTATATAATTTATCATAATAATTCAATTTTAATTCTAAATTTATTTATTTATTTAAAATATTAAAATATAAAAATCATTTAAATTAAAATTTTTGTAAATATTAAAAAAATCTGCAAGCGAAACGAGACAAGAATTCTAAGTATATAAAAAAAATTAAACCAAACTTGCACGGAGTATAAGATTTTAAACGGAATAAATGAATTTTTAGGGTTTTAGTTTTCGGACTGTAATCCGAAATCCAATCCAATCATCGAGAAGAGGAAATGTACCAGTGGAGGAAATTCGAGTTCTTCGAGGAGAAATTGGGAGGAGGGAAATGCAAAATCCCAGAGGAAATCAGTGGAAAAATGGAGTGTTGCTCCAGCGGCAGAGGAAAGCTGGTGATCGGCTGCGACGACGGCACTGTTAGCCTCCTTGACCGTGGCCTTAACTTCAATTTCGGCTTCCAAGCTCACTCTTCTTCCGTCCTCTTCCTCCAACAGCTCAAGGTAAAAACAAAAAATATATATTTTCTTTGCAATTCAACTTTACATTGTACTAATATTTTTAATTGATTGATGAACTAGCAACGAAATTTCTTGGTGAGTATTGGAGAAGATGAACAAATATCGCCGCAACAATCAGGGATGTGCCTGAAGGTATTTGATCTTGATAAAATACAGCCGGAAGGATCGAGTACCACTAGTCCTGATTGTATTGGAATTTTGCGTATTTTCACCAATCAGTTTCCTCAAGCTAAGGTTTTCTTCTTTCTCTTTCTTTTTTCCCCCTTAAAACATGTTTACAGTTAGTTGTTTATTTCATATATTTATTTGATTGCAAATTTGCTCCTTTTTTCTCAATAAATATTCAAGCCTTCTTTTAGTTATTACTTTTGCTAGTTGCTTATCTGCTTTCAGAAGCAAATAGTAAAGAACACAGTTTGAAAACATAAGCAAACAATATTTTTGGCATGAATGGCAAAATGCTTGATTTTTACTTTTTTATGTGTAACAATTATGTCTGAATTATTCGTTTCATTTTGACTATTTGTTCAGTTTTAATTGAATCTTATTTGGCTTTTTACCTTTTGATTTTGCTCTATTGTAAATGACTAAGAGTAATAATAGGCTAAAAGCAATGACCAAACTGAACCTTAGCTAAACCAACTTGTGGAATATCTGAGACTAGAGTTTAGCTTTTTTAAACTCTTAATGTGAGTTCTTATGCATTGCAGATCACATCATTTTTAGTCTTAGAGGAAGCTCCACCAATATTACTTATAGCCATTGGGTTAGACAATGGTTGCATTTACTGTATCAAGGGAGATATTGCACGTGAAAGAATAACTCGTTTCAAGCTTCAGGTTGATAGTGCATCTGACAAAGGGAATTCATCGGTTACAGGACTAGGTTTTAGATTGGATGGTCAAGCCCTTCTATTGTTTGCTGTAACTCCAAACTCAGTGAGCTTGTTCAGCATGCAGGAACAACCTCCTAGACGGCAAATATTAGATCATATTGGATGCAATGTCAATAGTGTTGCAATGAGTGATCGCTCGGTATGTATTTTTTTTGCCCTTAACATTTCTTTTTGGTGCTTTAATAACCATAATATGTTATCTTAGAAGAAGTGTTTCCCTGTTGTTTTGTGATTAGGAGTTGATAATTGGTCGACCTGAGGCTGTGTATTTCTATGAAGTAGATGGGCGTGGTCCCTGTTGGGCTTTCGAAGGAGAGAAGAAGTTCTTAGGGTGGTTTCGTGGATATTTATTATGTGTTATTGCAGATCAAAAAAATGGCAAGAATACATTTAATGTTTATGACCTCAAAAACCGGTTAATAGCACACAGTCTAGTTGTTAAAGAAGTTTCTCACATGCTTTGTGAATGGGGTAATATTATACTTATAATGACTGACAAATCGGCTATGTGTATCGGTGAGAAGGATATGGAAAGCAAGTTAGATATGCTCTTCAAGAAAAACCTTTACACTGTAGCTATCAACCTTGTTCAAACTCAGCAAGCTGATGCTGCTGCAACTGCTGAAGTATTGAGGAAGTATGGCGATCATCTATATAGCAAACAAGACTATGATGAGGCTATGGCACAGTACATCCACACCATTGGTCACCTTGAACCTTCATATGTAATACAAAAGTTTCTGGATGCACAAAGAATCTACAACCTTACAAATTACTTAGAAAATTTACATGAGAAGGGGCTTGCCTCTAAAGATCACACCACCCTTCTGTTAAACTGCTATACAAAATTGAAAGATGTTGAAAAGCTGAATGTGTTCATTAAGAGTGAGGATGGTGTTGGGGAACATAAATTTGATGTGGAGACTGCTATAAGGGTCTGCCGTGCAGCAAATTACCATGAACATGCCATGTATGTTGCAAAGAAGGCAGGGAGGCATGAATGGTACTTAAAGATTTTGCTTGAAGACCTCGACAGATATGATGAAGCATTGCAATATATTTCAAGCCTTGAACCGAATCAAGCTGGGGTGACAGTGAAGGAATATGGGAAGATTCTCATAGAGCACAAACCGGCAGAGACAATTGATATACTCATGAGGCTGTGTACAGAGGATTTAGATTTGGCTAAAAGTGGAACCCCAAATGGTGCTTACTTATCTGTGTTGCCATCTCCTGTTGATTTCCTCAACATTTTCATCCATCATCCACAATCTCTTATGGATTTCCTTGAAAAATATGCTGATAAGGTAAAAGATTCTCCTGCTCAAGTAGAGATTCACAATACCTTCTTGGAGTTGTACCTGTCCATTGATTTGAACTTCCCATCAATCTCCCAAGTTAACACTGGAATAGATTTGAATACTAAAGCAAGACCAATGTCCAATGGGAAGTTAATTGTCGATGGTAAGAATTCATTTTTGGAAAAGGACACTCTGGAAAGACATGAGAAGGGGCTATGCCTGCTTAAGAGTGCATGGCCATCTGACCAGGAACATCCACTTTATGATGTTGATCTTGCTATCATCCTATGCGAGATGAATTCATTTAAAGAAGGCTTATTGTATCTCTATGAGAAGATGAAGCTTTATAAAGAAGTGATTACTTGCTACATGCAAGCCCATGACCATGAGGGATTGATTGCATGTTGCAAAAGGCTAGGGGATTCTGGTAAGGGAGGGGATCCCACACTTTGGGCAGATCTTCTGAAGTATTTTGGTGAACTTGGGGAAGATTGCTCTGAAGAAGTGAAAGAAGTATTGACATATATTGAAAGGGGTGACATCTTGCCTCCCATTATCGTTCTTCTGACACTTTCAAGGAACCCATGCCTGACACTATCTGTTATTAAAGATTACATTGCACGTAAACTTGAACAAGAATCAAAGCTGATTGAAGAGGACAGACGAGCTATAGAGAAGTATCAGGTTGGTACCTAGTAATGATTTTTTATTTTGCAAGGTTTATTACCTGTCTTTGTTCACCTACCCTTAGTGGAAGGTGGTAATAGTCGCACATATAGTTTTAGGTTTTATGTATTGAGAGAGTTTGGCTATTAAACATTCCATAGCATAAGCAGCATCAGAATATACATAAAAAAATGTTAAAAGTATTGTGAAGAGATTAAAAAATTATTTTCTAAGCACGTGAGAGAAAAGAAGACTAATCGTGATTCAAAACAGCAATACTGCAATGGGTAATGTTTGCTGCCCTTTGCATCATTGCAGTTATTCAGTTTCTTTCATGGAAAATCTATTAACCAGTAAAGAATCCATATTTTAGTGGCATATCTTGCCATTCTTCATTGTGAAGCTCATAAGCTTATACAACATAAAATTTGTCCATTTCTTTCTTCAATGAACTATGGATTTTCTTTATGCTTTTAAATTTTCCATGATAATCATTTCTCAAGTACAAGAACTATGTTCAATCACTGTTCTTCCTTTCTTTCTTTCTTTCTTTCTTTCTTTCTTTCCTTTTTTTTTTTATTTTAAAATTCAATGAGTCTTTGAATTGCACAGGAAGACGCATTGACTATGAGAAAAGAAATTCAGGACCTTAGGACAAATGCCAGGATATTTCAGCTAAGCAAGTGCACTGCTTGCACTTTTACCCTTGACCTACCTGCTGTCCATTTCATGTGTATGCACTCATTTCATCAACGTTGCCTTGGTGATAATGAAAAGGAATGCCCTGAGTGTGCTCCCGAGTACAGATCTATAATGGAAATGAAGAGAAGCTTGGAACAGAATTCAGAATATCAAGATCAATTCTTCCAACAAGTCAAGACCTCAAAGGATGGTTTTTCGGTGATTGCTGAATATTTTGGAAAGGGGGTCATTAGCAAAACTAGTAATGGTGCCACAGGAACTGTTAGATCTGGCAACACCTCTTCCAGAACTGGTTTCTGAATTTTCTTGATTGTTATAATTTGTAAGTGTTCTTCCTTAAGCATATCTCTCCTTATACATTGCATTGCAAGGTCAATGTTGTTTGGAATCACAATGATTGTTGGTAAAATAGAGTGAGAGTGGGATCATGGCTTTGTTTGGGGCACCAGCCCATGTGTAGTTTTGACAGACCAATAGTTCCTATTCCCAATTGGACTTGTTCAAATGGTGAGAATGCAACATCAGTTCTGTGGCGAGAATAATTATCAGAAGGATACAACTTGCTTGATGTTTCAAAATGGAACACTCATCCGTTATTTCCACTCAGAAGGCACAGCATCACACTGGTGAGTTATTGCAGCATCTATTTCTTGTGTGGTTTTTCTTACCTAAGGTTGCAAGCTAGATGTTTTCCTTGTTCTCTGTCTAAGAAAGAATTCTACTCATTCTAAGTTCTAACAATTCAAAAGTTCATGCTGTATACGATTTTTCTGGGCAAATGCTAGCTTTTAGATGTGAAAAACTTGTGTTGCTTTGTAATTATCATCTTATAAGTTTTAAGTTGTAACCTACACCTACCTGTTTGATTTGATGCAGTATGTGTCTATGTGATAGGGCAGTTGTTCTCACTATTCTGACCAAAGATAGGGCAATGATGTATTGATCTTTGCAGCTCATCTGGTTATGGTTAACTCATGCATCCGTCTAGGCAATAAATTGTTAGGGGCAAAAACATATGGGTGGAGTACAGGGTTTTGTTTGTGTGTCTAGTTCCTATCAGATGCTACAGTCAATAGTGTTACCGCCAGCTAACTAACTTCTTCTGGCCAATCCGTAACTCATCATCGACCTAATTTTGTTGTGTGAATCAACTTGTGCACTTGTTTGTCCTACCAAAATCTATGAAAGGATCTACCAACAATGTTAGTTAGGGCATGGTTTTCTTGAATGAACTCTTGGGCGAAAGATACTTGCCATGGGGATTGGGGACCTACAAAATAAAAAAGATTCAAAGTCAACCACCTGTTTTGTTTGTGTGCCATGCATATATATATATATATATATATATATATATATATATTCAGAATCTAGTGTTGCAAAGGAGTGTCCTCAAGCGGTTGTATTGTATGGTAGCTTTTCGTCTCCCAAGGACGGTTGTTAAAAGAGTTTTTAACAATTATCCATGTGATTTGTGGAAAGAAGCATGAATATTTTGGGTAATCAATATTAAATAATGGGGTGGGTGGGTCATTCATGCAAAGAACTGTCAATCAGAGTTACGTGGCTGATTAGTTGTATTTGCACCACCTTTGGTTTCGTCTGCCATGGCATTTCGAACCTACTCCTCCTCTCTTATGATTCGTGTATTCGTGTCATATTCGTATATTTTTTTTATCATAATTGTGCTTAAGATGTTTTATATTAAAATAAATTTTGACGTATTAATAATTTGTATTATATAAATTTTGGCATATTCGTTATTCGTGTATTCGTATCATGTCCGTATTTTTTTCGTATCAGTGTTTTATTTTTTTATTTTTTTGTCGTGTCCAATATTAAAAAATGCACTCCTCCTCCTTATCCTAAGGGCTAGGGCAGGGCAAATTGGATTACGAGTTCACTTATTCATAACATAAACAATCTCACTAATTAAGTCAACTATATTGCTAATGATGCTTATTTAATCCTTTTCAAACTAGTACAAACTTCCTTTCTTGTATAAAATTGTACTCCAATTCTAAGCTGCCATGCTATATGTTTTAGCTTATCTCTAATCTAATCAATTTAAGGATGCAATGGAATGAAAATATCTACATCTTTGAGCACAATGGGGCTGTTTCAAATTTACAAAATTTGACCAATTTTACTAACCCCCTGCGAATTTCAGAAGGTTCGGGGTTAGAGGAGGAAGAAGAAGGTAAAAAAGAGCGATTAGGTGGCTCTGCGAGTCAAACAAAACGCTTCTTTCTGCATCAACCACCGTTGATTTTAATGACTTGTTTTTGGGTTTTACTCTTGATCTCATCATCACCATCCACTTGTTTTTTATCTAGGGGGATATGATGGGCCCCACTTGTTACATCATAATCTTCTCCCTGTACGTACATAATCTAGACAGGGGTGGCCCACGGCCACGTGGAACTGAACTGAAGTGAAGACCGAACACTTTGGAATAGACCGTCTCATTGTTTTTAGCCTGTTACTTATTTTTCTGTTAAACCAACATAATGTCCATTTTGGACAAATTAAATTAAATAATTATTTTTTTTAATCAGAACCATATTGCCTATAATTACGGTAATATAATTAATCGAATATAATTTTGAATTGTGTAAAATTTATTAAAATATTATATCGAACCCATATTTTTAAATGATAAATTTATGTTACTATTGGATAATTATATGATTATAAAAAAAATATTTATTAGCTTAAAAGACTATATTATCCCACCAATAATGAGTTTTTTTTTTTTTTTTTAAATGAGAAAATAGGATTTGAACTTAATTTTAATAGAAAATCATATACCGAGTACTGAATTAACTATTCATACGTTAATAAGCTGTCTATTTTATAATAATGTATTTAGAAAAAATACTTAAAAATAAATAAATTGTTCAGTTCCGAGAAGAAACAGGATACATGCTATACTTTCAAATAAATAAAAAAACGTCTATTTTAGATTAAATTAACGAAAAAATCATTGATAAGATTCATATTTAAGTCTATTTATATCGAGACAACCAATCTTGTTGGTATATTTTTTTCTTCTTCTTATTTGATCATATACTAAAGTTATTGATGTGTTTTTAGGTAGTAAGAGAAGAGTTTTAAGAGGAAGATCGATCCGAAAATTAAGAGATCTGAATCGAGTAACGAATAGTAAAAGAATGTCAAAGATTAAATTTTGAGATACATTTCAATACTTAAATTAATAAATAAAAAAAATGTTAAATGAACGAAAGTTGCGACCAAAATAAAAATACATTTTGTGCCTTACTTTATTCCTTTTATATCTTAATCATGTGAACTTGACTTTAGGTTTTGACCCATATGCATATATCAGGTATAGCAAAGGGTGTCTATTCACTAACTCAATAAAAAGATTAATGGTGAGATTGGTTAAGTTGTCTTGGACCCTATGTTTTTTTTTTCCCTATACAATCTGTTGAATATTGGCTCAAATGAACCACCAAAATCAAGGAAGCTTCCATGGAGGCTCATCCACCAAAGTCAAGGAAGCTTCCATGACTTTTGCTACTATGGCACCATAATTCAACATCATGCATTTAAAGCTTCCATGACTTTTGCTGGATGGTGGCAGCTTGTAGCTACCACATTAAAGGTGTTCACACCCATTGTGGTTGCCTATAAAAGGCAATGTGTAGAGAGAGAAAAAAGTGTGAGAGTGATTAGAGTTGAGCAAATTCTCTGAAATTTATAGAGTTTTCTGGTATTGTGTGAGTTGTGAGTTCAGTGCTAGCATAGCACTTTGAATTCGGTTTATGTTTGTACTCCATCTCCATTAATACAAAGCTTTCAAGCTCCTCCTCCAGTGGATGTAAGCACACTTGCTGAACCACGTAAAATATCTGTGTTTTTAGTGTGTATTTGTCGGTTTTATTAACCTTGATTTATTTCTGCACAACAAATTGGTATCAGAGCCAAATTTTACGTAAAACCGAGTTTTGTTTGATTCTGTCCATTTTTCAAAAGTGCTCCAATTTGTGTTTTGAAAATACCAGGTTGAAGAGGTCGTCGAGAGGAGTGCATCAGAATCAACCGGAGCGCCAACGGAGCCCGCACGCGCCCACACGCGCCGCCAGAAGACCCGTGAGTGGTCCTTACTCGCCCACGCGCCGCACGCGCCACCAGAGGTTGAAGACGCGTGAATCCCACACGCCGCACGTGCCCACGCGCCATCCAGAGGTTGAAGACTAGTGGGCCTCACGCGCCCCACGCGCCCCACGCGCCGGTGACCAACCCGTTTGCACGCGCCCACGCACCGCCGTACAAGCCCCACGCGTCTCCGTCTCTCCGACCATTTTTTGAGCCGGTTCAGAACACTATTCCGAGCCTTTTTTCGAGCCGGTTGAGCTAAACCGAGTCCATTTCGAGCCACCTGCAGCAGAATATTCGCAGAATATTCTTCGTGTGTCCAAAATTTACTCAGTTGGACCCGAACCTGGCTATTTCGATTATTTCGAACTCAACCGCGGCATCCGTTTTTCCATACAAGTAGCAGAAAAACTCTGATTTGGTAATTTTGTTTTATTACAATGGCAGAATCATTAGAGACAACTGAAACAACCAGCAGCGCACCATCAAGTTCTTACGTCAGAAAAAACTCGATGACCACTGTAAAGTTTGAGGTGGAAAAATTTGACGGCACCAACAACTTTGGCATATGGCAGTGCGAAGTTCTGGATCTGTTATTCCGAGAAGGGTCACATATCGCCCTGGAAGACATGCCCAGAGATATGTCGGAAGATGACTGGAACTTTGTCAACCGCCAGGCTTGTGGCACAATCCGGTTATGCCTAGCTAAGGACCAAAAGTACTGTGTCATGATGGAGACTCATGCAAAAACTCTCTGGAAACAACTCGAGGACAAATACATGACAAAGAGCATGGAGAACAGACTCTATCTGAAGAAAAAGTTGTTCCGCTTCCAGTATAAGCGAGGTATTACCATGCAGGAGCATCTAGTAAGTTTCAACAAAATCCTCGCTGATCTTGAAAATCTAGATGCAAATATCTCTGATGAAGATAAGGCTCTTACTTTGTTAAATTCCTTGCCTGATAGCTATGATCATTTAACCACTACACTGTTATATGGTAAAAATGAGGTTGAATTTGTTGATGTTATTAATGCTCTGGTGAATAATGAGTATCGAAAAAAGGATCAGCATGATCACTAGAATACTACACCAGAAGCTTTAACTGTGTTCAGAGACAGGACGACAAACAGAGGAGCCAGAGAAAACAAGCGAGGTAAATCCCATTCAAAGAGGGGATCATCAAAAACTCGACTCTCAAAGGACGAATGTGCCTATTGCCATGAGAAAGGGCACTGGAGAAAAAATTGTCCTAACATGAAGAAGTCGACTGTGAACGTGGCTCAAGAATCTGAGGGAGAAGAAGACTCTGCATTTACGATTTCCACAACAACAAACTCTTCAAATCAATGGATTCTGGATTCCGAATGTTCCTACCATATGTGTCCGAACCGGAAGTGGTTCTCAAGCTTCAAGGAGTTTGATGGAGGGATTGTCCTTATGGGCAATGATAATACTTGTCACACTAGAGGTATTGGAACGATCCGACTAAAAATGCATGACGGTACAATCAGACAACTTACAGATGTAAGGTATGTCCCTGATCTGAAGAAGAACCTCATATCACTGGGGGTCTTAGACTCTAATGGTTACAAGATGACTATTCAGAATGGAGTCCTGAAGGTTGTACGTGGAGCATTCTTAGCAATGAAGGGTTCTATGAAGGGAAATCTGTATCTTCTTAATGGAGAAACTGTGACAGGCAGAGCAGCAGTCTCTCACAACAATGGAGACGATGAATCTGACACTTCTCGACTTTGGCACATGCGCTTAAGGCATGTTGGAGAAAAGACCTTGCAAAACCTGATAAAGCAAGGTGTACTGAAAAATGCCAAAACTGGAAAACTTGATTTCTGTGAGCATTGCGTCCTAGGCAAGAAAACAAGAGTCAAGTTTGGCACTGCAGTTCATCGTACGAGAGCAACATTGGACTACGTTCACACTGATGTCTGAGGGCCTTCCAAAAATGCTTCATTGGGAGGTAAACACTATTTTGTGACCTTTATTGATGATTACTCTAGATATGTCTGGGTTTATACTATGAAGTATAAAGATAAAGTTTTAGATATCTTCGTAAAATGGAAGAAGATGATCGAAACCCAGAGCGGGAGAAAGCTCAAGAGACTGAGATCTGACAACGGTGGAGAATACAAGTCAGATCCACTGAAAGAAATCTGTCAGAATGATGGGATAATCCGACACTTCATTGTTCCTGGCACTCCCCAGCAGAATGGAGTTGCAGAAAGGATGAACAGAACTTTGGTTGATAAAGTTCGCTGCATGTTATCCCAGTCGGGCTTGAGCAAAGCATTTTGGGCGGAGGCTTTAATGTACGCCTCCCACATTATCAACAGACTACCCTCCACTGCAATTAATGGGAAAACTCCCATAGAGGTATGGTCCGGACATTCTGCCACTGATTATGATCGGCTTCATATTTTCGGATGCCCTGCATATTTTCACGTTAGTGAATCAAAACTGGATCCTAGAGCCAAGAAAGCTGTCTTCTTGGGCTTTAATGAATGAGTAAAGGCATTCCGACTATAGAACCCTGAGTCAAAGAAAGTCATTGTAAGCCGAGATGTTACCTTTGACGAATCTGTAATGCTGAAACTGACAACTCCAGAGAATGAGAACCATGATTCTCTAAAGGAGGTGGAGTTTGAATCTGAAGATGCTGGTCAAAATTCTGATAAATCTGAACCAGAATTTGATGACACCTTAACTGAAGTGAGGAGTCATCACCGGAAATCTTTCAGCAACCTGAATCTATTGCCACCAGCAGACCGAAAAGACATATTCAGAAACCTGCACGGTACACAGACATGGTGGCATTCGCCCTTCCAGTAATTGACGATAATGTCCCGACCAATTATAAAAAAGCTGTAAACAGCCTCGAGCATGCCCAGTGGAAGAAGGCGATGGATGAAGAGATGACATCACTTCATCAGAATCAGACTTGGAAGTTGGTTCCACTTCCAACACTCAAAAGAACAATTGGGTGCAAATGGGTCTTTGCCAAAAATAGGATGCTACCGGCAAAGACAGTATCATATACAAAGCCAGACTAGTAGCCAAAGGTCACGCTCAAAAAGAAGGAATAGACTACAATGAGGTATTTTCACCTGTTGTTAAGCATGCATCTATTCGGATATTATTGGCTTTAGTAGCACAGTATGACCTAGAGTTAGTTCAACTTGATGTAAAAACTGCATTCCTCCATGGTTCCTTAGAGGAGAAAATTTATATGACTCAACCAGATGGTTTTAGAGTCCTCGGTCGTGAAGATTGGGCATGTAAGTTGAACAGGTCTCGATATGGTCTGAAGCAGTCACCGCGACAGTGGTACAAGCGGTTTGACACCTTTATGATGGATCAGAAGTACACACACAGTCAATTTGATCACTGTGTTTATTTTCGGAAACTCCAAAATGAATCATTTATCTATTTTCTTTTATATGTTGATGATATGCTAATCGCATCTAAAAGCAAGGTGGAGATCGACAGGCTGAAGGCTCAATTGAGCTCAGAGTTCGAGATGAAGGATCTTGGAGAAGCCAAGAAAATTCTTGGGATGGAAATCAGCAGAGATAGAAAAAACGGTATAATCAAATTGGCCCAGGCTCAGTACCTGAGCAAAGTACTTCAGCAATTTGGCATTAATGATAAGACCAAATCTGTAAGTACTCATTTGGCGGCACATTTCAAACTCAGTGCATTGATGTCACCAAGTACAGATGGTGAGAAGAGACAGATGGATCATGTTCCATATGCCAATGCAGTAGGTGCCCTAATGTATGCAATGGTGTGTACGAGACCTGATATTTTACATGCTGTAAGTATGGTAAGCCAGTACATGCATAATCCTGGTAAAGGCCACTGGCAAGCTGTGAAATGGATTCTACGGTACATTCATGGTACTGTGGAAACGGGCTTAAAATTCAAGAGAAGTAAAACTATTGGTAAGCATCTTGTAGGATATGTGGATTCAGACTATGCTGGAGATCTTGATAAGCGTCGTTCAACTACTGGTTATGTATTCACCATGACAGGAGGATCAGTAAGTTGGAGATCAACTTTACAGTCAACAGTAGTTATGTCTACAACAGAAGCAGGGTACATGGCTGTAACGGAAGCTTTCAAGGAAGCAATTTGGCTTCAAGGATTGATTTATGATTTGGGGACAGCACAGAAAAAGGTAGATGTTTTCTGCGATAGCCAGAGTGCCATTTGCCTAGCAAAGAACCAAGTTCATCACGGTCGGACCAAGCATATTGATGTTCGCTACCACTTTATCCGAGAAATAGTAGATGAAGGAAACATCCTACTACAGAAGATCGGGACTGCAGATAATCCCGCAGATATGCTAACCAAAATAGTTTCTGGGATCAAGTTTCAACATTGTTTGGACTTGATCAATATCTCTCGAGTTTAAAGCACCTGAAGGAGGAATGGAGGAAGCTCTGATCAGTAAATTCTCTCTGTGGATTCTCGCCAAGGTGGAGATTGTTGAATATTGGCTCAAATGAACCACCAAAGTCAAGGAAGCTTCCATGAAGGCTCATCCACCAAAGTCAAGGAAGCTTCCATGACTTTTGCTACCATGGCACCATAATTCAACACCATGCATTTAAAGCTTCCATGACTTTTGCTGGATGGTGGCAGCTTGTAGCTACCACATTAAAGGTGTTCACACCCATGGTGGTTGCCTATAAAAGGCAATGTGTAGAGAGAGAGAAAAGTGTGAGAGTGATTAGAGTTGAGCAAATTCTCTGAAATTTATAGAGTTTTCTGGTATTGTGTGAGTTGTGAGTTCAGTGCTAGCATAGCACCTTGAATTCGGTTTATGTTTGTACTCCATCTCCATTAATACAAAGCTTTCAAGCTCCTCCTCCCGTGGATGTAAGCACACTTGCTGAACCACGTAAAACATCTGTGTTTTTAGTGTGTATTTGTCGGTTTACTAACCTTGATTTATTTCCGCGCAACAGAATCAACTTGAGACATGGATTAAACTGTTGCTTTTACAATTTGAAATGTGCAATTTGCATAAGAGTATGATAATTAAAACTATATATTAATTTATAAGAATTGTGGTTTCTTTTTTAATAAAATAAGTTAATTGGACTCAGTGACGGATCTTGATATTTAATTTTGGAGGGACCAATTAATATTATACTTTATATTATATTTATTCTATCATATATATATATATATATATATACACCCGCAAATAATATATTAATAACAAGTAACCAATCTCATAAAATTATAAAATAAAAATATTACTATGATAGCATTAAATTTTTAAGGATAGAAAGATTTTCAAGTTAACAGTAAAAAAAAAAGATCATATATATATATATATTCATATAATATTGTACTCATTTCACACATACATAGTATATAAGTTTTTAAAATTCTATTATAATCTATGAAATTTCTAGTACTTTTCACTTAAGTCCCTAAATAAGAAGTGTGTGAAATGAATATATGAGATGAGTGGATGTAACACTGTTTAAAGTAAAATTACTAATTACATAGTTTTTCTTAATGAATTATGATATTTTTTTTTGATAATTTAAAAATTGAAATAAAAATTAAATAAATCAATCGTTAAACAATATATTTTTCATCGAGAAGAAAAATTAATATAATTTTAAAATAATGAAGTTGAAACATTGAAATTACAAATTATGATTTTATCCTAACTTTTTATAAAATGATTTCCAATCTGAATTTTTTTGTTTTGTTTTGTTGTTGTTGAAACAAGATTGCATGGCAACATGGAATAAAGATTTAAAGTAAAATTAAAAATTATATGAAGAGGAGAAGTTTTAATAAGCTAGAAAGAAAAGAAAAAACACATATTTGATACTTAGTTGAAGATTTGGAGTTTTGTTAAAAGTCAAAAAGTTAATTTGGTTTTTTTAAGTTCACATGATTGTAATTTAAAAATTAAAACTAGTAACAAGTCTCTTAATTTTAAAGATTTATAAGTAATAATTGATGGGTACAAATATAAAAAAAATAGTAACCCCTCTTAAATTATGAAATCAAGAAAAATAAATAAAATTAATAATTTTAATTTGAATGAGTCAATTTAAATTTATTTAATATTAATATATATATATACTAAAAAATTTTAGTAATATATATAGGTACTACTCTCACTTCATGCCAAAAGAAAAAAATTTCAAACATTCTAAAAAAAAAAAAAAAGGTTACAAGAGAAACCAACTAGTTCTAAATTTATTAAACCCAAAATTCTATAGATATGAAGAATTTGAGAGTTAGAGACTAATCTAAAACTTTATCACCAATCTTGGAGCTAATTGTTAGTATTTTTCATAATTGTGAGTTGCCATTAATTGAAATTTCGATTCATGAAACGAGTCGATGAATAATTTAGCGGTAAGAGAAGCACGAGGCTATAAGTTCGATTAAGTTAAAATAGTTTATTTAGTTACGATCTAATTTGATCATCTCATTTGGGTCAATGTAGTTAAGTGATATATATGTACAAGTCTTAACCCGACACAAGCTTTCATGGAAGTCTTATTAAAGGTGCTCATGGTAGTGTCACGGCTCGATTTTTTTTCAAATTCTTTGCTTAAGTTCGGTCCTGGGTCGGGTCGAGCCGACCCGATAGATCCGAATTCATTGTTCATTATATTAAAAAATATATATAATTTTATTTTTTTATATATTTTTATAATTAAAATTAAATAAAATAATATCATTATAATACAAAAACACTGTTTCGGGCCAGCTCGTATCAAAATATCCTGTTCAGGCCCGGTCCAATACGGGCCGGACGGACTGTCCGACCCATGAACAGATCTAAGTGTTATTAGGGTTTTGTATAAATTTTTCGTAATTGTGAATTGCCGTTAATTGAAATTTTGATTCATGAAACGAGTCGATAAATTTAGTTGTAAGAAAAACACGAGGGTATAAGTCCGATTAAGTTAAAATAATCTATTTAGTTACAATCTTTGATCATCTCATTTGGGTCAATGTGTTTAAGTGAATAAATCTTAACCCAACACAAGCTTTCATGTCTTATTAGGGTTTTGTATAAATAAATATGATTAAAATTCTCTTTTCACTCCTAAAACTAATGCATAAATTTTACCTATTGAAAGCCTCTTAGAGGAGCAAAGTGAAGAAAAAGGCTTTAATCATAATCTAAGAATTTGTCCTATCTTTTGCTTCTAAATTTCAACAATTCTAAACAACGTGTAAGTCATATTATTTACTCGGTTGATATTTTATATTCCACATATGAGATTTAGAAATTAGCTTACATTAATTTTATATTATGATAGTTATATAGACTTATAGTACTAACATATATATATATATATATATTTTGATAAAAAACAATTATATAATATATACACACATGAAAAATAGACCAAGATATTGCATTTAAAATTCAGATAATTTTGGTGGATAAAGGCCCAGTACTAATAGTAGAACTGTTAATTTTGAACATGATATAAAAACATGATATATTTAATAAATATAAAAATAATATAATAAATATGACACATTTAAATATGATTAATATGATTAACATGATATGTTTATTATATGTATTCTATTCATATATAGAATTTGACATATTTAATAATTTATATTATTTTTATGTTTATATAACTAACACGAAAAAAATACAAGACACAAGACACATACATAAATTGCCATAACTAATAGCAACTAGACTATATATATATATATATATATATATATATATATATAATAGTGGAACATGGTTTGGAAATTCATGTTTATTAAGAAGAAAGTATAACGGGACTTTCAATCTAATTGAATTGGGAAAAGGTTATATGATTGTATAACTCAAAATTAAATTAGAATTTATATTTATCAAAAATTTCATTTACTAAAAGTTAAAATTATGAATATATAATATAAAAGGTTTTACTTTATGATACTTTCTAGTTTTTCATATGCTTAATCTTCCTTCAAAACATTATATCTAAGTCAAGGAGAAAAACAAAAGTTGTGAATTATGATGAAGATTTTCATTTTTATATATTTTGGGAAGATGAAGGATTCAAACTTATTTGAACATAAAATATATATGTGCTCAATTTTTTTTTTTAATGCAATAAGATTTTTTTTATTATCTTTTCTTTCCAAATAAAAACCAATGGAAAAGAGAAGAAATCCCTTCTTCTCCTAAAAGCTCACGCTGAACCTAGTATTAACAAA
This sequence comes from Fremontodendron californicum, assembly GCA_030761205.1. NCBI lineage: Eukaryota > Viridiplantae > Streptophyta > Magnoliopsida > Malvales > Malvaceae > Fremontodendron > Fremontodendron californicum. The sequence goes on along the minus strand of JAULJL010000017.1, from coordinate 8,020,071 downwards.
TTCTTTATAAATTTTTTTCACAATCAAACATTTTTTAAATAATACAAAAACTCTTAAATAAAAAATCGAACCGTATCGATCGAATGTATCAATTGAATAAAAAATTAGTAATTTGTCAATGTCATTAAAATCAAATTTTCAATGAAATGATAAGAATTGATTAAATCAATAAAAAATTAATAATTGAATCGATTTTAAAATTTTTGTTATTATTAAACTTTATAATTGAAAAATTAAAATCTAACCTCTTAATTCATCATACTATTAAATCAAATATATTTTTATTTAAATATTTAATTAATATTAAAATAATTTTTTATACTTAAATATCTTATTTAATTGAACAGATCAACTGAGTCAATTGAATAAAAATCGATAATTATACAGGTTCAATTTTTTATCATTTTTATATTCATCGCATAGAATATTTTATAAATAAAAAAAAAAAAAAAAAAAACCCTAAAGAGCGCGTGGAAAACCGAGACATAGATCGCGTAAGCTAGTTGAGGGAAAGACTGTACTACAATTTTGCAAAGCATACAATTGTTAAACTAAAAAAAGAGCGAAACGAGGACCCATCAATGATCAATCACTCCAGTAAAAGCCAACAGTGAGAGTAGGAACAATAACTTCCTACTCGCTCTCTCCTTTTTTCAAAATTTTTTCTAATCTTTATTCTAACTCTAAAATGATTTTCAATAATTCTGAAAAAATCTCAAATGTAGGAAAAAAATCCTACCCTAAAATTCTCACGGGAGAATCTAAAAAATTATGTATTTCAAATTTTTATTAATTGATATCATCTGAAAAAATATTTGTTAGAAAAGAAACATTAACTTTTAAAATTAGTATTTGGGCAATTGTTTTTACACTTTTAATCTTAGTGATTGAGTGTTTAAATTTGGTCTCCTCCCAGATTTGCAAGGCTGTAAGCTAAAAAAACTTTTAAACCCTTTTTGATTTCTCCCATGGAAAGTCAATTTTTTTTTTAGATCTTTGTATCAAATCCCAGATAATTCAAAATAAAAAAATCAATCTCTTCTTTTTTCTTTTTAGCTCACTGCACATTAAAAATAAAATAAAAGAATGAAAGAAAGAAAGAAAGAAAAGATGACAAAGAATAAACAAAAAGCAACAAAAACATTTTTAAAAAAAAATCAAAAGTTCAGAGTGGATTCATTCCAAGAATGGAAAAAAGATTATTGGTAGAGAATTTATGTAGTCTTGAATGGCCTAGAAAAGCCATGGAATTAGTCGGAGAAAAAATCCTTAGACACTTTAAAAAAAAAAAAAAGGGAAAGTGAGAGGAAAGAACGAAAAAAAAATGCTCTTCTTACAACATGATCATCCTGCAATTTGTATAAAGCAAAGAATTGAATAAACACTTTAAAAGAAGAAAAAAAAAAAGGGTGGGGGGAAAGTGAGAGGGATGAAGGGTCGGGGAGGAGGAGAGGGATAAGATGAAGAATGGGGAAGGGGGAAGGGGGGAAGGATACATTTGTATTTACAATATGTTTAACAATAATTTTATATTTTTTTATTTTCTTTTTACAAATTATTTTAAGTTATTAAACTATTTAACATTTACTGATCTAGATGACATGCTTTTTAAATTTACCCAATTCTCACTGTCTTTTTCTTTTTCACACCGTACGCTGTTTTTTTTTTTTTCTTTCTTTCATTTCTCTTTCTCTTTGGCTCTGGTGTTTGCTTCCCGAGAAAAATAAAATAAGAAAGAGAAAAAGGAAAAGGAAAAGGAAAAAAAAAGGAGAATAAGGATTGCGATCTCAATAAGTCACTGTAACCTCAAAAACCTGTTGTTCTCCAGTTTTCCTTTTTTTTTTTTCGATTTTCCGGGAATCAAAGGGACAGTTCCTTTTTTTGTTGGCTTTAAATTTGATTTTCGTTATAAGCGGCGGTAAATTTTTTTATGGGAAATTGGTGGTAAAGATAATAGGTGAATTTTGGTTGAAATAATAGAGGAGATGAGCAAAGAACACCAGCCTGAGCCACTCGATTTCTTCATTTGGACTGTCGAGGTATTTCTTTTTCTTTTTTTTTTTTTTTTAAATTTTTTAGTTTTGATTTTATTTGGATCTTTGTAGCTGTAAAGTTTATATTGATTTTTTTTTTCTGTGTGTGAGATTTTAGTGTTGCTACTTAAATTGGGGGGGGGGGGGGTTTGCTAATTATATTGTAATTCTTTCAGTTGGAAGTTTTAATGATGGCATTTCTTCACTTAATTTTGATTAAATTGTTAAAAAAGTTACATTATTTAAGAAATAAAACGGGTGTTTGCTGGTTATAAAAAATTGTAATTATTGTAATATTTTGGTTTCTTGTTTTGATTATTGAAAACTGTTAAAGTGAATTAATTGAATTGACCAAAAAGGTGATCAATTTTTATTGCCTTTTCATCTTGATCAAAATTAGGCCTTGACCAAGGAAAGTTTTGTTTTGGTTTCTTTGTTATCATTTTGATATATAAAAATTTAGTGTTTCTCTGTGGTCTTGGACCATGTGGTTTCAATCTCTCTGTCTTTATCTACCTCCAGGTATAGAAAATATTTGTATTTTGATGAACCCATTTCCCATTGGTTCTGATTTAGGTGATTTTGGGTCTTCACTCTTGTTTATTTTTGACCTGGTAGAATTTTATCTAAATTTTCTTTTGTTCAAGGTTGTCATTTTCACCCTCTTTCTATTGGGATGGTTGAAACGATTAGTTTAGTTGTGGGGTTCGTCGTTTTGATATTGTTTTGCGGCCATTCTACTTGTTCTATAGTGTTTCTTGATTATTTGATTGTGGTTTCACATATGTAACGTAGTGGGATCTTCGCTGCATTTTTTTTTTGTCTGTGTCATGCTGAGCTTGTTTGAGTGGATAAATGAAGTTTCATAGATCTGTGCTGTCCAATCATAACAACAAAGTAGATAAGTGCGTCTATAATCTAGGTACCTGCAGAAATTATGTAACAAATTGCTCCTTACTGGGCATCTGTTGTGTTGACACTTATGATAAAGATATTCTCATCAGTGTTGTCAAGGCGTGCGCCTAGGCCCGCCTACGCCTTGCGCCTTAGCATTAGATAACAAAGACGCCTCAGACCCTCTCGGGCGAGGCGCATTTGATCAGGCGCACACCTGGTGTGCCTAGACGTGCTTTTTTGTAAGGCAATAGCTTAAAAATAAGCCCGTCTGATTGAAGTTCTCTTTAATTTTTTATTTGAACTTTTTTCATTAGATGTACCTTTACTAGTAAGAAAGGGGATAGTATCAAACTCTCTACTTCTCAATATTTGAGTATTGAATAACAGACATGAGACCATAAGAAAATCATGCATATTGGCCGACAAAAAAAATTGCATGTTTTGTAGATAAATTGGATCAATTTTTAGAGTTTATTATCATAATTATATATTTTAAGCTTATTTTATATATATATATATATTATAAATATACGTACAAAAACACACACATATACATATTGCGTCTTACTTCACTCAGGCAAGCGTTTTTTTTTTTGCGCCTTGCGTCTGAGGCAATATAAGGGTTCTAGCGCCTAGAGTGCGCCTTGCGCCCTTAACAACACTGATTCTCATACAAGCTTATCTTATTCCCAATAGACAAATATCCCCAATTTCATACAAATTGTCAATTAAACGAGTCTAAAGAAGGAAGGAAAGTGAGAAAGAAAGAAAAAGGAAAAGAAGTTCCTGAGTATAAAAGTTCGAGTCTTGGGAGTCACCGATGTTGGAAAGGCTTTACCATCACGCTTCTTGGTCCGAACAGGGATTAGTCTTCCATCAACCATAAAATGAGGATGGGGGACACCCTGGGTTTAGATCCAAAAAAAAAAAAAAGAAGTTCCTGGGTGCAGATTGTTGAGTAAGGTTGGGGAAATTGGGATTGCCTCTTTATTATTCCCCGTTGTGGGAAGACTTCTTTTGGGAGGATGACAGGAAAAACTAAGATGTGCATCAGCTGGGTATTTATTGTTGAAGATGAGCTGTTTATTTTCAAGATATGAGACATATTTCTGACCTGCTTGGAATGCCATAATTAACTTTTTTGAAAGGTGCATTAGCTATGTATTTATACATCTTCATCCTCCTTGGAAGACTTGTATGTGCTTGTCATATGATGAGGCATTCCGCAACTGTATGTTTTTGGTGAACCAACACAGTTTACTTCGAAGGATAGACATGGAGAAAATAATAATGCACACAAACACAATCTTTATCTTTATCTTCATCATTATTATTGTTCCTTTCAAATCATGGAAACTGATAGTGATACATCTGATTAACCAGTCTGAGTAACAGGTGATCCCCAAAAGATAAAAGGAGAATTGAGTAACATAGTAAATTGTGCATAAATTAGCTAGTTAAAAATGCTGCAAAAGGTGTTTACTTTCTGATATTATCTAAACCAACAGTTCTTGGAGCCATTGGTGAAGATTTTGTAACATGTTTTCCTTTTGACGTTTAACATGAAAAGTTTTTGATATGGACATTTGATTCAATGATATGCTTTTGCACTGCAATCTTTTTATTCCGGCAGGATGTTGGTATGTGGTTGGAAGAGATAAATCTTGGTAGCTACCGCCAGATTTTCAAAGAAAATGGTGTCAATGGGGAATACCTGGAAGGTATGTCTATGTTCACAACTGAACAGATTCTTAGGTTTATAAGGCGATGCCATATGAAGTGGGGAGACTTCATCACATTATGCAAGGAACTCAGACGAATAAAAGGTCTCTCTATTATATATATATATATATATATATATATATATATATATATATATTAGTTGAATCTTTAAATTTGCTTTATTATTCTTAGTGTTCTTGTGGTAAAGAGACATATTTCTGTTAGTAGTATTTCTTCAATTGCACTGTATTTTAAAACATGGGAGCTTTTCCCTGCTGCATGCATTATTTGTCTAGCATCCAGGCATTACAGTATGCATCACCTAAGAAGCATAAACATTTTGCCCACTCTTATCAAATAACAGTTTGTGGTACCCAAGTTATGTCGGACCAGTGCCTTTTGCGTATGAATTGGTAAAATATGATTACTGATAGTGATTGGTTTAGATCTGTTGATGCCTGTTTACATGAGAGTGGCTGGCTATACTCTATAGTATGCCGTAACTTTCAAATGGTTTGTCGTGCATGCATTCTTCAACAGCATGGAGCTCTTCTCTGATTGTTGTCTGCACAAACAAGAGGAAGTCATTCTTACTGATTGATATATATTTAAAATGTATTGTCCAGTGGCTTGCCTAAAAGGAGACCAAAAAGTTCGCAGGCCATGGTGGGCTCCTTCTTTCCTTTCAGTATTCTTTGTCAAGGTGGCAAAGCGCAACAGACAATCACGTGTTGTCTCATTGAAGCTGGAACAATGATGCAAGATATGCTTTTATGTACGTATATGTGATTTTTTCTTCTTGTTTAGGGAGCAAAAAGTAGGGAAAAACTAAACTTTTTGTCTTGAATCTGTCAAGGTGTTGCTGATAGTTCTTCCTTCAAGAACTCTTTTACGTATACAAGCCTTTTATATATATATATATATTTGTTATCTGTTGATTTTATAGTTGTATCATGTGTCTTATTCTGTGAAGCAGAGTACCATTTATGTTCATATCAAGGAAATTGTGATGGTTTGGTTATTTTTTTGAAGAAATTCACTCTGCGGGCATTCCCTTTTGGAAAATTTGAAGAATATGGCTTTCTGAGAGTGTACAATTTGAAAAGCTTCTGAATGAAACTCCTAAATGCTGCATAATTTTCCTTCTTGTTAATGACACCTCTCTTTCAGTTCTCATATCTGTAGAGCATCTGCTGTCTTGAACATGGTAAGTTTCTATTTATATTATAGTCTCCTGACTCTAGAGTCTAGTCTAAGTCTATTGGGAGTCTGGTCTCTGTTACCAACTTTGGGGGTAATCTAATTCTAATACAAAACATGAGGGGAGGGCCTGGCTGGCTGGATGTAGGGTCTAATGAATTTCGAACCGATCAGTTTCGAATGTAGATTTATATAATTTTTGAATAGTGGAGGTGGAACGGGGCATCGCGGTTTCTTTTGTTTAAAAGATAGGGATGGAGCAGTTTTGGTAATTGCTTGTTTCGTCTTGTCCCGTCTCGAATATTGAAATTATTATTTTACCTTTAAATATTTAGTTTTTAAAAGATAAGAAAGTAATACAACTAAATTTATTATTTTTATTCTTCTTTTTTAAAAATTTAAATCTAATACTTTATTTTATTCTCTCTGAATTAGAAATCTGTTTATGTTGAATATATATTTAAATTTTTTTACAATATTTTATTATTTAAAAATTTTAAAAATAATTAATAAATATCGGATGGAGCTGGGTGGCGGTTATAAATATAATCGACATTCATGGAGGTAGTAATGGTTTTGAAATTTTAAAATTCACAACGGAACGAGATAAAAGGGCGGGACGGAGGTGGTAATGGTATCCGCTCCATTGACATCCCTAGTTGGATGTACTTAAATAAGGAGGTTAGATTCGACTGTCTGTCTTACATATGTATGATCTTAGATTTACTTAAATAAGGAGGTTAGATTCGACTCTGTCTTACATATGTATGATCTTAGATTCTCTGTCTTATTCGTAGTATATGTTTTTATATTATATTACTCTTCAGTAAGGGAAATTATCTTCGATCTATTTTTGGGGATTTAATTTTAGAGTGTGATTGATAATGTTTTAAAAAATTTTAATAGTTTAATTTTTCTAATGTGTTTGATAATTTATATTATATGTTATTTTTTATAAAAAAAATTTAACAAAAAAATGTTGAATGAGATAAGTAAAAAATCTTAAAATTGATTGAATGTATTTAACTTTTTAGTATTTAATTTTTAATTTATCAAATAGAAGAGAAGATTAGAAGCAATCCATGTGTTTTAAAGTTTATTAAATTGAAAATTTTAAAGTTAGATAATAAAGGATTTTAAATTCAAAATGGAATTTATTTTTCTATTTCAAGAATAAACCATGTACTTAAAACTATTTACTATGTGCTTATCACTTTAAAAGTTGACGCGTAATTTATCTTTATTCTTTATTTACTCAAAATAAGAAGAGTTAAAAATACTATATTGTATTGTATAAATTATTTTGAGAATTATGAGTATATGATTAATAAGTGAGACATATTTATATGTAAACGTTAAATAATGCAATAAGAGTTTTTTATTATTATATTTGTTGAATCCATTGGGCCCTAAACCACCGATAGGAGGTCCAACATGTCGGCCTTGTAATCTAATTCACCATTCAAAGGACACGTGGGCGATTTTTAGTGCTCATGGTCACGTCGTCCCCTATCATTTCAAAGGTCACGTGAGCCTTCAACAGTTATCCTCACAATCACATCGTCGCCTATCACCTCAAAGATCACATGAGATCCCGACCACTATGCCAGGGCACTCACGCTGTCGATCACTAACTCATAACCGGGTTCGGACACGCGGCAGACCTCGATCTGCCTATGAAGGTATAAATAGTCATCTAAAGGACTAGACCAAGGTACATTCTCTAAACACCTAATACCTTTGGATACTGTTACTCTACCCATTTTCCTCCTCCATCGTTGGAGCGCGTTTCAAAACTTACCTACCGGCACCTTATAACATTTTTCCTCCTCCACAGGTACTCAAACCGTCAAGGTTACCACCTCAACCAACATAGACATCAAAAATCTACTATAATGAAGACTGAGTCTTGAGTAGACCTGTCCATGGGTCGGGTAGCCCGCCCGGCCCGGTCGGCCAGGCCCGTATTGGGCCGGGCCTGGACATGATTTTTTCGAGCCGGGCCGGCTCGGTTCGGTCCGGATCACTGTTTAAATATTAAAATATTATATTTTATTTAAATTTAATTATAAAAAAAATATATATTAATAAAAAATAATTTTTTAATATTTTAATATATTTGAATAGTGAAAAGGGCTTATACGACCCGGCTCGGCCCGAATGGGCTTGTGCATGGAATTAAAAAAATTCGGGCCGGGGCCCAGTCCATGGAGAGGTCTATTTTGAGGGACTCGGTTGTCATTTTAAAAAAGTTTTTTTGTTTTGTTTTGTTTGATAGTGGAAGAAAAAAGTAATTTGATTTTAAATTTTTTTGTTTTGTTTTGTTTTGTTTGGTAGGGGAAGCAAAAAGATAATTTGAGTTAAATGATTTAAAAAAAAAGAGAGTTAATTACATCAATAGTCCTCAAAATATAAAGCATATTTTATATTGGTCTCCAAATTTCAAACGTAACAATCAGATCCCGATTTCATAGTTTCGTATCAACTATCAATGTGGTCCATCCATTAGCACAAAGCGTTAAATGACATAGGACATGTAGCGTGTAAATTACAAAAATACCATATGTTGAAGTGGTCAAATTTTTTTCCTTATTCCTTTATTTATTTTTCTTCAAATTTTATATTTTTTTCTTTTTTTCTTTATAAATAAATACAAAAAATATAAATAATTTATATTATAATTTGAATTACTTTTGTAAAAATATAATTAATTTATAAACATATAAAATATTTATTTAAATTAATAAAACTATTTTTAATTTTAATTTTTAATTTTTTGTTTCTTTTTCTTTTTCATTTTATCTTATTTATAAATAAACTAAAACATAAATAATAATTTATATTATAATTTAAATTAATTTTATAAATATTAAATAATTTATAAAATATAAAAATATTTATTTACATTGATTTTGTAAAATTTTTATTACTTTTTTATTATATGTTTCTCTTTTTTCTCTTGTTTATAAATAAAAATAAAAAATAATTACATTATAGTTTAAATTAATTTTATAAAAATTAATAATTTATAAAAAAAATATATAATATTTATTTGAATTTATATTATAAATATTTTTTTACTTTTTTCTCTTTTTTTTTTCTTTTCTTTTTTAAAAAATATAAAATATTTACTTTTTTCTTAAGCAGCTGGCAATAGGAAGAAGAAAAAGAAGCCAAAAAAAAAAAAGAAAGAAAAAACTAAAAATTTTAAAAATTAATTATAGTTTTATTTTTTTATTAGTGTTGTTTTAATTTTTATTATTGTTTTTTTAATTTTTGATAATTTATTATTTTTACAAAAATAAATAAATATATATTTAGTAAAAAAAATTATATAAAATTATATTTTTATATATTAAAAAATTTATTAATATTTTTTATTATTCTCTTATAGTTTTTTTTTGTTGAGGAAAATATGATTTAAAATAATTATAGTAGTTTATTTATCACTTTGTATTTATCAAATTAAATTTAAAAATATTAAAAAATATAAAGGTATAATAGGGAAAAAGAAAAAAGATTTTATTTTACTTTATTTCCATTCATTTTATATTTTTTAAAATAATTTTAATTTAATAAAATTACTTTTGTATATTTTAAAAAATATACAACTCGTGCAGCATGCATGGGTAAAATTACTAGTGTTATAAAAAAATTAGAGAAATAATCAACACATGAAATGTTTCATCAAAATTATGTCTTGATTATCATCTTAATTAATAATTAATATATTTTTATAATTAAAATCAAAATAAATTTTAACAATTTCGTAAACAAAAATCCATGTAACTTGTGGATGTATGGATAGTGAATAAATAAAATTAAAAATAAAGGTAAGCAACGAAACTAAGGATTTTTTATTCAAATATAGCTAAAAAATAATAATTTTCGAAAATACCGTTCCTTTTAGATTATTTCTCAAAATCCGTTGGTTTTAACACTAGCTGGGAAATCGCCACCCCCCATGGCGATTTCCCAGCGTCAAAAGGGAAATCGCCATGGGGGGTGGCTATTTCCCTTCATGTATAATTTTTTTTTTAATTAATAAACAAATTTTAATTTTTTTTTAATTTGTAAATTTTATTTTTTAAATTTAAAAATTATAAATTAAATTAAATTTCTTATTAAATTTAAATATGGAAAAAAAAATTTCTTATAAAAATTAAAAAAACAAAATAATATTTCTTCTTAAATTTGTATATCAAAAATTTTATTTGTAAGTTTTGTTTTAATTTTAAAAATTTGTAAGTTTTGTTTTTTAATTTTAAAAATTATAAATTAAATTAAAATATTTTTTTATAATTTAAAAAAAAAAAGAAATTTCGTAAGGTATATTTTATTATTTAAATTTATGAACAAATTTTTTTAAATTTTGTTAATTGATTTGTATTAGATAAAAACAAAAAAAGCTTGCATTACATTTTCCCTTATATGTACAATAATAATCCAAAGTACATGATAAGTTGACAAAAACATGTAATTCATTTATTGTTGATGCGAAGTCTCCCCCAATGTGCCAAATCGATGCGGACAATTTCGACGGTTATGACCTTCATTTCTGCATAATCCACAACGTTTTGGTTGGCCTTTCTCCCTGAGGTCAATTTCATTACGAATACGACTTGATTTTGGCCGACCATGTGGATTTCTCCGCATTTCTTGATTGGGACACACTTCTGGATCATCATATTGAGGCCAGTAACCTTCATTTCCAACAGCTTCGAACTCATGTCTATAAACATTCAATATAGTTTCCAGTCTATAGACTTTGTCCACATATTGCATGCAATCTACATGGACATGTGCACAGGCAGCAACTACATGTGAACAAGGGAACCTTTGTGCTTGAAACTTTCCACAATCACACCACATGTCACTAAGGTTGACTTTGTACTTCATTGCAGAAACACCCTCTTGTGGATCAACTAACTCTTCAACCAGAAAAGATTGATTTGCTCGCGTAAAATTACGAACAATGTGGGAGTTAGCTTTCCTGCGATTTTCTTGCATAGCTTGTGTGACTGTTTCACAATATGTGTGCCCTCCCTCCATCATGGCAATTTGCTTGTTCCCCATCTTAACAAAAAGTGCAGCCAACCTATAATATGTTGATTGCACTAAAGCAGTAATGGGAAGATGACGCGTTCCCTTCAACACCGAATTGATAGATTCAGCTAGGTTGGTTGTCATATGGCCATAATGTCTTCCTTGATCATATGACTGCGCCCACTTCTCCTTGGGGATCCTATCAAGCCAATTAGCCGCCTCTGCATTTTCTCCACGAAGATTGTCATACATGAAATGAAAATTCGGTCGCCTCAACTCGTATCCTAATAAATTTTAAAACAAAAAACTTGTGAATTTCAGTATTATTTTACATGCTAAACGAAATATAAGAGATAAAATAACTATGATTTGATTCCATACCCATGTTAACAATTTGTCGACGCAATTCCTTATTGTTAAACTTTTTCATAAAGTTCGCTGCAATGTGTCGAATGCAGTACACTGAATATGCATGTGGAGGATTCCATCCACCATCGCGTCTAATCGCAGCTTTGATGGCTTCATGTCGATCAGACATCAAGCAAATGCCAGGCTGTTTTGTCACGTGTCTGCGCAAGTTACTGAGAAAGAATGACCAAGCCTCTGTTGTCTCACCCTCCACAATGGCAAAGGCAATTGGCAGTATGTTTCGGTTGCCATCTTGTGCAATAGCTAACAATAATGTGCCTTTGTATTTTCCATATAAGAAAGTACCGTCTATTTGCACAATAGGTTTACAATACGGATACCCTTCAATGCACGACTTAAATGTCCAAAATAGTCGATGGAATATTCTCTTACCCTGGACCAGTCGATCACCGTGATATGCAGGTACCGTTTGCAATTCCACAATTGTACCAGGCACGAAATGTTGCATTGCACCTAACCATTTAGGTAGCTCGTTGTACGATCTTTCCCAATCGCCAAATACTCGAACAATTGCATTTTGCTTTGCTTGCCATGTTTTCTTGTAGGAGGTGATGTATCCATACCGGATTCGTATCTCAGCGATCAAAACTGAAACTGAAATCTCCGGATTTGTTTGGACCAGTGACAAAATGCATGAACAGATCATGGTACAATCTAACTTGCAATGATCTTGTGAAATCCTCCCCGATGTGCAAGTATGAGGCCCTTCATATTTTCTAATCTCCCATAGCTGTTTCTTCTTCATAAAAGTTGCCCTTATTCTCCAATTACACCCATTCTCATACATTACGCACTTGGCATAATATTTCGTCCGCTCAGATTCAATTACTCTGTAATCTACAGAGTTTTTGATGTTATAGTGCTTGATAGCTGAAAGCACAGCCTCTTTCGTTGGGAATTGTAACCCAACACACAGATCAACTGCAAATGGATCAAATGTCAGAGGCATAGCTAATGTATGAGCATACTCTGGAAATTCCGGCACATGCATTGCCTCCAGATCCAGTGTATGCATATGGGATGCAGCCTGATATGGGGGAATATCTCCATGAGTGTTGATATCTCCATGAGTGTTGATCTCAGCAGGGACGACGTCTGGGTCAGAATCAGTATTGTCATCACTTGCGAATTCAGCATCCTCTTCCTGCTCACTAAATTCACCAACATCTTCACCATGGACTCCATGTGGACGAACAGGATCAACACCAGCTGGCTCATCTTCGAGGGTAGTAGGAATTAGGGTTTGTCAGACTAATGAAGTCTGAAAAGTTGTAGCTTGAGATAAGGGCACGACTTCTTCTGTGGGAACGTCGTATGTAGTGTGAACATAGAACGACCCAGAATCATAATCTTCTATGGGAAAGTTTTCTGTTGTGCGAACATTTGAAGGGCCGCAATCATCGTCAACATCATCTATGTCAGCATATAACTCAAGGACACCAACATTTGCAAATGTCTCATGAGCATAAAACATGCATCTGACATCATTATCATCTTCAAGTGAAAATGTTCTATATCGGACACATCCTTCACCAATAGAAAGAGGATGCCTGTACTTAACCTCTGAAACTCTTTTTCTATTTCCAGCTTTAATTTTTGTATGAATTTGCAGCTTCAGTTCCTCTAATGTGACGTCGTCTTCAACACGAAAACTTTTTGGACGTTCACAATCAAAGGTAGCACCTTCGGCAGTATTATGAATTTGGCCATTATAGTAGACCAATGCGATCACTCTATTGCTCATGTTGTGTAGTAATGAAACTAAGAAAGATGAGAATGTAGGTATTATCACTCCGCAAAAGAAAGAAGAAATATAGAAGGATGAGAATGAGGAGGTTTTAGCACTCAGGAAAAATCTGATTGAAAAACTGTTGTAGGGGGTGTTGTAAACCTTCATAAGTATTATGAATTTATAATGGTTTATTATGTTGTACCAGATGACAAATCCCATCCTTTGTATAGGATGGAATCTGATTCTGATATTCTGCCTAGGACTATTTGACTGAAAAAGTTATAACTTATTCAATGCAAAATGTGATTGATAAATCCCATCATTTGTCTCATCCATTGCAGAAAGAATCAAATTCCAATATTTTCTGCAGCATTTGATGGACTGAAATATAGCTGAAACCTGTCTAAAACCCTATATCATCAGTCTTATCCATTGCAGAAAGAATCAAGTTCCAATATTTTCTGCAGCATTTGATGGACTGAAATATAGCTGAAACCTGTCTAAAACCCTATATCATCAGTCTTATCCATTGCAGAAAGAATTAAGTTCCAATATTTTTTGCAGCATTTGATGGACTGGAAAATAGCTGAAACCTGTCTAAAACCCTATATCATCAGTCTTATCCATTGCAGAAAGAATCAAGTTCCAATATTTTCTGCAGCATTTGATGGACTGGAAAATAGCTGAAACCTGTCTAAAACCCTAAATCATCAGTCTTATCCATTGCAGAAAGAATCAAGTTCCAATATTTTCTACAGCATTTGATGGACTGGAAAATAACTGAAACCTGTCTAAAACCCTATATCATCAGTCTTATCCATTGCAGAAAGAATCAAGTTCCAATATTTTCTGCAGCATTTGATGGACTGGAAAATAGCTGAAACCTATCTAAAACCCTAAATCATCAGTCTTATCCATTGCAGAAAGAATCAAGTTCCAATATTTTTCAGCAGTATTTGATGGACTGGAAAATAGCTGAAACCTGTCTAAAACCCTAAATCATCAGTCTTATGCATTGCAGAAAGAATCAAGTTCCAATATTTTCTGCAGCATTTGATGGACTGAAATATAGCTGAAACCTGTCTAAAACCCTAAATCATCAGTCTTATCCATTGCAGAAGGAATCCAATTCCAATATTTTCTGCAGCATTTGATGGACTGAAATAAAATTTTCTTTTTTAAATTTTAATAAGAAATAAAATTGTATTTTTTTAAAATTTTAATCATAAATTAAATTAAAATTATTTTATCAAATATCCAGTTTTAAACTGTAACAATCTATACTATTATTAAAAACAATGATTAAATTGATGTCACGAGTTAATCGAATACCAACTCAATAAAAAAAATCAAATTAAAAAAATTATTTTACGATACCAACTTAAAAATAACTTCTTTATTTAAAAAAGTAACTCGATAAATTTCTTTCAAAAAAAAATTTGTTTACATTTTACATCATTAAAATATTTTTGATATAAATTAAAATTTTCTTTTTATAATATTACAAAATTATAAAAAATACAATTTTTGATATAAATATTTAATAATCAATATAATCTTCTTTTTTAAATTTTAATAAAAAATATATTTTTATTTTTTATAAAAATTTAATAATAAATTAAATTACATTTTTAATATATATTTAAAATAATTAAATAACCAAACCTAAAAAATATTTTAATTTAATTTATAATTTTTAAAATTAAAAAATAAAATTTACAAATTAAAAAAAAAATTTAAAATTTGTTTATTAATAAAAAAAAAATTATACATGAAGGGAAATCGCCACCCCATGGCGATTTCCCTTCATCTTTTTTGCAAATTTGGCTAAAAATACCAAGGGAAATCGCCATGGGACGATTTCCCTTGGTATTTTTAGCAAAATTTGCAAAAAACACCAAGGAAAATCGCCACCCCCAATGGCGATTTCCCTTGGTATTTTTAGCCAAAATGTGTTTTTTGACGCTGGGAAATAGTCATGGGGGGTGGCGATTTCCCAGCTAGTATTAAAACCAACGAATTTTCAAAAATAATCTAAAAGAAACGGTATTTTGAGAATTTTTTTTTTAGCTATATTTAAATAAAAAAACCACGAAACTAATCCTATTTTTTCCGATCATTGAAATGACTAAAGCTACACCATCTGATTTTGACACGTGGCTTGTATGTGGCATCGATGTGTAAAAACAATAGTAGGGTAGCAGCACTATTCTTGATCGGATCGACATCCAAAAATTGCCAATCGAACGGTTTGAATCAAATCCATAAATCGGAAAACCATGAATCGGACCTCATGCGATCACCTTCCGATGATCAAAAAGCAATTCAAATTTCTCCCACTTCCCACTTCCGAAGTCCAAACCTCCATTTTTTCAAAAAATAGAAGAAAAAAACTCATAAACCCTAAACCTCTCCGTTAAAGAAAAAGGAGAAGCAGAATTAAACAGTGGAAGGAAAAAAGAGAAAATGTTCTCTCCAGGATTGAAGAGAAGCAAATTAAGCTCACGAAAGGAGAGAAATGTAGGGCAAAACCTAACGGCACCAGATTCTCCAGCAACTCCATTTACAGAGAACCGTAAATCAGCGCACCAAACTTCGATTTCCGATCGCCCAAGCACTGGCACTCCCGCCCCTTGGGCTCCTCGCTTGTCTGTTCTTGCTAGGTACTATTCCTCTTTCCTTCTCGAGTTTTTTGATTGAGAAAGAACCTTATGACTTTTAGATTGTTGGAATTGAATTTGACTTTTGGATCATAATTTTGCTTTTCATTTCGCTTCGAAAAAGGTATGTTGTATGTAATATTCTGAAATTACGCTCCTTGAATTAAGCTGAAGAAATGTGGGCTTGTGCAAGCAAGAAGATAAGTGAATTGTTGAGTTTTAACAAACGAGGAGTCTGATGCTGGACACTTTAAGAAGTGAAGGGTAGGATAGTTTCAGAGTTGAGGTTATTCCTTGTTCTGGGTGGTGATGTCTAATGGATGTGTGGGTGGCGAGTAAATTGCAATCAATCATGCTCCGTGTTGTCAAGGGTGCAAAGCATATTCTAGGCGCTAGAACCTTTATATTACATGAGGCGCAAGTCGCCTGAGTGATGTAAGGCGCAATATATATATATATATATATATATATATATATATATAAAATAAGCTTATATAATTATGATAATAAACTTTAAAGAGTGATCCAATTTATCTTACAAAACATGCAAAATTTTCTTTTTTTTGTTGACCAATATGCATGATTTCCTTATGGTCTTATGTCTATTGTTGAATACTCAAACATTGATAAGCAAAGAGTTTGATATTATCCTCTTTCTTACTAGTAAAAGTACAATTAATGAAAAAAATTAAAATGAATGAAATTAAAGAGAACTTTAGTCAGCCGGGTTTTTTTAGTGCCTACTGCCTTACAAAAAAGCGCTCTTAGATGCACCAGGTGTGCGCCTGATCAAGTGCGCCTCGCCTAAAAGGGTCTGAGCGTTTTTTTTTGTTTGGCGCTAAGGCACAACCTTTTTGTTGCTTGGTGCTAAGGTGCAGCGCCTAGGCGCACATTTTAACAACATTGACCATGCTTTGTAATCATAGAAGGTTTGAGCCTTCAAAAAAAAAAAAACCACTAGTGAGTGGCCTCCTTTCCTCGTATTTTGTTGAAAATTTCTCAAGGAATTTATGTCTAGGTCTCATTAAATATTGTTTCCAACCAGCTTTGATGTGTTGGTTAAACTTGCTTTAGTTGTGAAGCAGGATGGCTTATATCTCCACATATACTATAACTTATGCTGTGATGTAGGTCTGATTTGGGATTTTTTTTAAACTAATGGAAAAGAATAGTGGAAAGAAAGTATGTGGCTAGATGAGTAGGAGATTAGAGAGAAAGAACGCATAACCTATAAGGGTTAATTTTGGAACCATATCCAGACTTAAAAGAGAAAGAATTCCAAAATCTAACCTTTCAACCTAAGTAACCTCCTCAGAAATAAATATAAAACCCTATTTATATACAGTGCTTCGTTTCCAAGTTACCAGGTAAAAACCAATGAACCTATATCGAAATTCCTTACTTCCTAGAATTAAAAAATTGGAAATCTGAAAAAGAAGAAGAAGAGCTCAATGCCTTAGTATTGTGCCTGCATCAAGTTTTTTGCCTCATAATGTTTTTATAGATCTCAAGAGTTTATAAATTCACTTTCTCTCTGTGTCTATGTATGGCTTAAAGTCTTGTTAGTTGTATAATAAATCTTTTGTGTCTTATTGTACCCAGAATTCCACCAGCAGACAAGAATGACAAAGGGGATGAAATAGATCCAATTAAGCCAGTGTTTGTTGGAGAGTTTCCCCAAGTTGTTCATGATGAACAGACCGGTTTTCTGCGGAGGCATGTTCCTGGTCAGTATTGCTGGCTCCTATTATTAACTATTTCCAGATCTATGTGTTTCCTCTAATTTGATGCTTCTTGTAATCTTTGCCGGCAACCTTCTTGTATATTGGGTGGAATGGATAAGGGAACATGCCTATCGTGGATTATATGCAGGAACAAAATTTTTATCTGGAATTATTTGTCCTTCGCAGATTCAAAGAAATGTATTACTCTTGAACTTCCCTCTGTTGTTTTAGAAAATGCAGATCTTGGGAGAAGTTCCTATCACCATAATAATTGGTTGCTTTCTGTTGTCAATTGGGATAGCACCTTGAAAGTGACAAACAGAGGTGCAAAGCGTCACTACTCTGCTGGTATTATTTTGTGTAACCAAAAAACTAGAGCTGTTTTATACTGGTCTGACATCTTTGCTGATGTGGGAATGCTCCTGTTACCAGTTTTGCATCTTCTAATGAATCACTGGTGACTTCTTCACCTATGGATGGCAACACCACTCCAAACAGGCAGCAACAACGTACAGGCCTGGAATGAGTTTTACCGGTTCAAGTTCTTTCAATTCTTTGCTTGCTTCTGCAATTCCTGGTACACAAAATGCATGTGTCGCCCTTGTGTGTTGTTCCAGTGGTGAGCTTTGGCAATATCACAGCAGCCCCAGTGGTATTCAACGTAATAAAGTATATCAGAACGTACAAAACTTATCATCCCAAGGCACTGGCATTGGTCAACTTGTTCGGAGCAAGGGATATACAAGGTCAATGATATGGCGTCTTCCATACTTTTCTGTTTCAGACTCTAACCGCCAATTTTTTCTACTGACAGATCATGAAATACAGTGTTTTAACATCAAACTCGTTCCTGATTTAGAGGTATCAAAGCTTTGGTCTCAGGAAATTATTGGTAATGATGGTGATTTGGGTATTAAGAAGGATCTGGCCAGACAGAAACGAATCTGGCCTCTGGACCTGCAGGTGGATGATCATGGTAAAGTGATTACTGTTCTTGTTGCCACCTTCTGCAAGGACCGGGTTAGAAGCTCAAGTTACACTCAATATTCCCTTTTGACCATGCAATACATGTCTGAGGCCTCCTCCGATGTACATGAAAGGGTTTTAGAGAAAAAGGCTTCAATCCAAGTGATAATTCCAAAAGCAAGGTTAGAAGACGAGGACTTCTTATTCTCCATGAGACTTCAAGTGGGGGGCAAGCCCTCAGGATCGGCAATCATACTTTCTGGTGAAGGAACTGCGACAGTCTCCCATTATTATAGAAATTCTACTCGACTCTATCAATTTGACTTACCTTATGATGCTGGAAAAGTTCTAGATGCTTCGGTTCTTCCTTCTACTGATGATGGGGAAGATGGTTCATGGGTTGTGCTTACTGAGAAAGCAGGAATATGGGCAATACCAGAAAAAGCTGTTGTGCTTGGTGGGGTTGAACTCCCTGAGTGAAGCTTGTCCCGTAAGGGGAGCTCAAATGAAGGATCTGCACAAGAAGAGAGAAGGAACCTTATGTTTGAAGGCAATATTGCTCCTAGAAGGGCTAGTTCAGATGCATGGGATGCTGGTGATCGACAATCAACTGGTATGACTGGAATTGCACGCCGAACTGCCCAAGATGAAGAATCAGAAGCTTTACTAGGTCAATTTTTCCATGAGTTTCTGATATCTGGGAAGGTTGATGATCGATCACTAGAAAAGCTTAAGAGTTCTCGGGCATTTGAAAAGGATGGAGAAACTAATGTCTTTGTACGGACAAGCAAATCGATTGTTGACACCTTAGCTAACACTGGACAACTACTAGAGGTGCTGAAATTGTTGCTATGGGTATTGTATCAGCTCAACTCATGGATAAGCAGCAGAAGCATCTAAAATTTCTCCAGTTTCTAGCTGTTTCCAAGTGCCATGAGGAGTTATGTTCTGGACAGAGTATGACCTGCCACTTGTTTCCATTGCTTTTGCTACTGCATTGTATTCTTGAGTAATTTTTTTCTTCTTTTTTTTTTTCCTTTTTTTTTTAGTTTAATTGCTAACTATACTATGTAGTCTCCATCGTGTTTCATGTACACTGCACATATACTCTGAGTAGTAATCTGCCTTTTGGTTGGCTTTTGAACTTTTATTTAGCACCTATGTTGACTTGTAACATTGCAGACTTAGCTGGGGCATTTCTAGGTTTCCATATGTAAACAAGTTGCAGAGGAGACTTTGTTTTCAGTTGTTATTAGTGTATGGAGGTCACATTTTGAATTTTTTGCAGCAATTTAGATTCTTAGCTTTTCCTGTGATCATATTTTCATATTTGAGTAGCATCTTAGATCTTTTTTGTGCTGCAATAAAATACTGTTCTCATTGCCCGACATTCTCAGAAGTGAACCATGTGAGCAGGTTCTTATTCTTAATGCTATATCTGACTGCAATTTCTTCCCCTTCCTTTTTATTTCGTACAGATCTAGGGAAATTTTGTCTTACTGGTAAAGTGGAATAATTTATTTAATGGCTATCTTGCATTATAATAAAAGAACAGGCAAAAATAGAGAAATCATCCCTAACTTATTGCTTTTTTGGCAGGACATTCTTTGCAAATCATCTTAGAACATGGTGAAAAGCTCTCTGCAATTATTCAACTTAGGGAACTTCAGAATGTGATTAATCAAAATCGTTCAATTGGAGTTGGCTCCACACATTCAAGTTTTGAAAATCAAGTTTCAGGTGCTCTTTGGGATCTTATTCAGTTAGTTGGGGAAAGGGCCTGACGAAATACTGTCCTTCTGATGGACAGAGATAATGCTGAAGTGTTCTATAGTAAGGTCTCTGATCTTGAACAGGTATTTTATTGCTTAGAAAGACACCTAGACGATATAATCAGCTTGGAGCAACCAGTTGGATTTCAGATCCATAGAGCTTGTGAACTCTCAAATGCATGTGTTACTATATTTCGAGCTGCCATGGACTACAAAAATGAGTATCACCTATGGTACCCACCACCGGAGGGCTTAACACCTTGGTATTGTCAACTGGTGGTGCGTAATGGGCTGTGGAGCATTGCTTCTTTCATGCTTCAGCTGTTAAAGGAAACGTCTGAACTTGATATGTCAGCAAAATCAGAACTATACTTTCATCTAGAAGCATTGACTGAAGTTCTACTTGAGGTGTCTAGTGGTGCTATTACTGCTAAAATGGAGCGAGGAGAAGAGCACAAAGGTCTTCTAAATGAGTTCTGGACTAGAAGGGATACACTTCTTGATTCCCTTTATCAACAAGTTAAAGGTTTTGTAGAAGCTGGGTATCAGGTTAATCTTTCTTCTGCCCAGTATATTCTTCTTCTATTCCTGGTTGTCCATTCGTATACATCCTTGAGTTGTTTATCCTTGCAGGACATAACTGACAGCACAGAAGAGAACAAAGAAGAAATCCTTAGAAAACTATCTTCAAGCTTGCTGTCAGCAGCAAAACAACATGAAGGCTATCAGACCATGTGGAACATATGTTGTGATCTCAATGATTCAGGATTGCTCAGAAATCTTATGGTATGCCTGTGGCTCTTTGCTTTGACACACTTTTCTTGGTTAGGTTCATTGATTTTCTTGAACATCTGTAATGCTGTTGCCCCTCTTAGGTATGAAATAGCATGCTCTGTTACTGTTCATGCACTATTTGCAACTTTTGGACAAATCTCCCTACACTTTCCTAAGCGGTGTTTGCTTCAAGTTGCCATGACGAATGGAACAAAGAAGTGCTTTGTTTTTTTGTCCTGCAAGAATTTGTCAGCATGTTTACTATAATATTAATTGTGTACTTTTGTGTGTTCAAGTGTTTTTGTTAGTATTTAGGGTATTATTAGGGTGTTTGGTGTGTATTTTCTATTTCAAATTTAGGATAGGGTTTAGGATATGGTCTATAAGTACCTATGTTATTTCTGTTTCTAGTAGCTTTTAATTATTGAGATATCATTAAGTGAAATTTGAGTTTTCATTGTTTAGATGTCTCTCCCCTCTGGTTCTCTATCTTTCTCTACCCTGTTTTTTTCAAAAATTTCCTTAACTTCCTCTTCTCCTTCCGCATTTTCTGCCTGAATTTCCCTCTATTCTCTGCTTTCTCCCTCTCTCCTTCCCTTGTTGCCTCTGGTTTTCTACAATAACTTTAGATTAACTGTTGTGCAGCATGAGAGCATGGGACCTAGATGTGGATTCAGTTACTTTGTTTTTAAACAGCTGTACGAAAAAAAGCAATTCTCTAATGTACTAAGGCTTGGGGAGGAATTCCAGGAAGAGTTATCTATTTTCTTAAATCATTATCGGGATCTCCTCTGGTGTCATGAAGTATTTCTGCGTCAGTTTTCAGCTGCCTCAGAAACTCTTCATGTATTGGCTCTTTCTCAGGATGAGGGCTCTATTTCAACCACTGAAGATGAGAGATGTGGATTCAGTTACTTTGTGTTTAAACAGCTGTACGAAAAAAAGCAATTCTCTAATGTACTAAGGCTTGGGGAGGAATTCCAGGAAGAGTTATCTATTTTCTTAAATCATTATCGGGATCTCCTCTGGTGTCATGAAGTATTTCTACGTCAGTTTTCAGCCACCTCAGAAACTCTTCATAATTGGCTCTTTCTCAGGATGAGGGCTCTATTTCAACCACTGAAGATGAGATCGATTCTGACCATGCAAATCCTGTACCAACATTGATTGACAGGAGACGACTTTTTAACCTCTCCAAGATAGCTGCCTTTGCAGGTGATCTATTTGCTCGGTTGTCATTTATTTCTTAATTGCATTCTGGTTCATATTTTCCATTGAATTTATTTTCTGTTTCATGGGAAAGTTTCATATTTTTTGTCATTAAATGCTGACTTTGTAGAGTAGAAATCTTGAACGAAATATATTGATGAAAACGGAAAAATAAGGAAAATGTCATGGAAGTACTAGGTGAACTTCTATCGTTATTAAACACTTAGGGTCTGTTTGGCCTGGCTTGAGCTTCTATAAAAAGTGTTGCTCGAGTAGAGCTGTCCTAAAAGTGCTGTAAAGAGAAGCTAAAATAGCATTTGGCAAATTTAATACAAAAGGAATGTTGAAAACTAGTTGATATTATTTTTGTATATTTTTAATAAATGAAAAATAAAATAATCAAATTTATTAAATTAAATCACAAATTTTTATGTGAAAAAATAAATAAAATAAAGAGAGATTTTTCTTAATTAGAATAAAAATGAAATGAAATCAATAGAAAAATTGAACCAAAATAAAAAAGAATGAATGTGAAATAATATAATCTTCCTTATAATTTCATGAATTATTGAAGAGTAAAGTGAGAATGTAGAAAGTTATTTTAAATGCTTGTTATTAAAATTAGTACTTTTTGAGGAAGTTTTGATTTATAAATTATAACTTCGCTTAAAAGCTCAAATTTGCTTCCCGCATAGCTAAAAATCGTAAAGTTTTTAGAACCAAACACTTCTGTTTTTGCAGTAGATAAGCTTTTCCATAAGCTGGGCCAAACACCCACTTATTCTTTCCTCAATCTTTTCTTCTTTTATTATATTCCAGTTTTTAAAAGTTAAAAACATATTTTAAGAAGCTTTTACCATTAATGCATGCTGACTCTCAGGTAAGGATGCTGACTCTCACACAAAAGTGAAACGAATAGTAGCTGATTTGAAGATTTTGAGATTGCAGGTTTGTTGCATTCAAGGAGAATCTTTTTCCCTGTATTTATCTTCAAAGTGCCCGTGTTTCTCATTAATGCATGCTTTTATCATGTCATGACCTTTAATGATTCATATTAGCCTTTTATAAACCTTCTGAACATGAGTGTAGTCAAGCTGAGCTGAATCGAGATAATCAAAAGCTCAAGCTCGAAATAGAAATTTGATTAATAACTTTTCATGTGTATATTACACATATTAAAAAAATTTCAAACAGAATTCGGCTCATAAGCTGTTTGAGCTAATATTAAAACACTTGAATTCTGTTCTACTTGTTACTTGAGCTACTTGAGCTCTGTTAGTCAGTGAGTAAGTTCGAGCTCAAGTATTCACCGAGTTGAGCTCAAGTGGCTCCGAGTAACCTAACCTATTTTCATCCTTACTTGTGAACATAAAGTCCATGGGTGAAATTTTTTCTAATTTCTAGTCATTAATAATTCTAAATTGCTTCTTAAAGTTTTTATAAGCTGGAGATGCTACCATGTGCATCTCTAGTATTTAAAAGGAGGTTATGCTATACCTCTTATCATCATGTGGAACTTACTTCAAGCAAGCATGTTGGAAACTTCCATCCTTATTCTTCTATCATTTCATGTTCAACACAGTTACTCTGTTTAACAGAACCAGATAGTTTCATGTTTATTAAAATTTCAGTTAGCCTTTCCGAAACAATTTGTGATCTTAGGTTCTGTTAATTTTCTTCATTACCTTTAATCTTTTTTTTTTTTTTTATATATAT
This sequence comes from Fremontodendron californicum, assembly GCA_030761205.1. NCBI lineage: Eukaryota > Viridiplantae > Streptophyta > Magnoliopsida > Malvales > Malvaceae > Fremontodendron > Fremontodendron californicum. The sequence continues at coordinate 7,996,191 of JAULJL010000017.1, read as the reverse complement.
ATATAAATAATCTGCAAGTAATGGAATAATGTAATTCCATGTGGCATCTAAAATATCTGATGAGAATTTCCATAATATTTGGGTCACTCTAAGGCCTTAATCTTATTTTTAGTCATGGGAGTGAATTATTTCACTTCTCTCTCGCTTTTTGTATCTATTTTCTTTCTTGGCAAGAGATTCCCGAAAATCTCTTGAGGAAGGCTAGAAAAATTATTTATATACAACATTTACAGATTGCATTTTGAAACCTTTTAGGCACTCTTTATAATGTAACCAAAGTGCTTCAAGTGCACTGGTACATGCAAATATATTAATCTGCTTTATCCATTTATAGTCAGTCTGTATCTTTTTTGTTGTCTTCTGCAGGAAGAAATTGTGGAAGTTCTTCCTACTGATGACACAAAGCAACGTGTTGAAAAGCAGCTTCTTCTTCGTCCCGAGGAGCTCATAGAGCTGTGTCTCAAAAGCGGAAGCAAAGAGCTAGCTTTGCAGGTTTTTGATGTATTTGCATGGACTAGCTCATCATTTCGCAAGAGCCATAGAAACCTTTTGGAAGAGTGCTGGAAGAACGCTGCTGATCGGGATCCTTGGAGCCAGCTATATCAAGCATCCATATCCGAAGGGTGGGGTGACGAGGAAACCTTGCAACTACTTAGTCAAACTATCCTTTTCCAGGCTTCGAATAGGTGTTATGGTCCGAAAGCAGAAACCATTGAAGACGGATTCGATGAAGTGTTGCCATTGAGACGAGAAAACCTAGAAGTACCCGGTTTGAAGGATAAGCATTCGTCTATAGAGGCAATATTGGTGCAGCATAGGGATTTCCCATATGCAGGTAAGCTAATACTGACTGCTATCATGCTGGGATGTTTACAGGATGATGATGTCAAACTAGAAGAGGGTCTTTCTCCAATGGTATGACAGATTATTATGGCTAATATTGATTATTTTGAAGAAAAAAAAATACATATAAAACCGGTTTTTAACCAGTTCAATTCAGTTTTTATTGGTTAAATCGGTTTTTATCGGTCCACCAAAAATCCAGTTTTAATATACATACCAGATTAGACAGACCACCTATTCTTGATTGAATCAATCCGATTAATTTGATCCGGTTTTTTCAACACTAATGATCTGCATTATGTAAAAAATCCTGCCATTTTTACCTTGCTAAAGATGACAATTAAGTTTATATTCAACTTTAGATTTGAGTAATTTTGGGTTTGCAATGTTCAATTTTCACATCAAATTATCAAATGAATTTCGATGGACTAGTAAAATTGGATCCTTAAATCCTGCTCCCTTCTTCAAGTTCTTCATCTTCTTAAAATGGCGATTCTTAAAAAGCTCGAGTCTATTAGCCTATTAGGAAGGTTAGGTCCAAGATTGAATCCCTCTTTCTCTCCCTTAGCCTCTTAGATTTCCTTGTAGTTACTTAAAGAAACTTAAAATGCCTATATAACGAACCTAGCCCACCTAAGAAGATCTATCCATGTGATCTAAGTTCTAAAGGGATCTAGTTTTGGTTATCTTATTCATGAATCATGAACAAGTTAATATATGTTCGTATTTGATACATAGGTTGAGAAATTTTTTAATCTATAAGCGGGATTACAAATTTGTCACATATCTTATTTTTTTTAATCATTTTTTTAATATTTTAAAAAAATTTATCTCATTTGTCGTCAGTGAAATTTTTAGATTTCACAAGAGAGTTAGTAAGGTGGTACTGATATCCATTAAGGTATATTCAAAAAATAAATGGGACATGGTAATTTTTTAATTTTGTTTATTAAATAAAAAAAATTTATTGTCAGTGTATAAAAAATCAACATCGTTTTTGAAAACTAAAATCTCCACGAATTCAAAAATTTCTGATAATATTTATATGTACATTTTATATAACTTAATTTGTAATGTGAACGAGACAATTCCATATATTGACACAAAATTAGCTATAGGTTATGAATCATTTCGAATTATAAAGCTAAATTCACTCATGGCCGGTGGGTTCTCATTTTTATAAGGTGCAAATTAAAATATTTCATTGACCATCATATCATCACAGTAAAATATATATATATATATATAAATAAAAGGAGATTACATATGTTATACATTCATAGCATTATCTCAGCCAAAAATAATTTAACCAAAATGTTAAAAACAAAATTTTAATTTTAAGTAATAAAAGTTAATTAGAGTCTAGTCATTTTACATGTGCAATAATAATTATAGTAATATCCTTTCACATAATTTTTAATTATTGGTGTGTTAAAAAAAAGTTAATATCTTTTTATTTTAGAATTACATACATAATTACATATGTAAAAGTTAATTAGAATATATCTCTTTGAGTTAGAATTATATATGTAATCATAAATTAATCTTTTTCATTGTTAGATTTAAACTCAAATTATAATTTATATGAACAATAAATATGTTAATTAACGATGAACAATAATTTATATATAAACTGAGTGATCATTGTAGTTGTTTAATTAGTAAATTTTATAAATGAAGTTTCTAAACTAAAAACTGTTCAACAAAAAGTAAATTTGAAAACCCAGACTTGTAAATTAGTTATCTCATATTTCTTTTTGCCAATTGATTTTTACATAATTTTGCCTTAAATAAAACAATTGATTTTTTTATATATAAAAAAAAAAATCGAATCTCATACTTGTTAAATATCACATTTTGAAAGTGATTATTTGAATCAACTGAACTAAACCCTTAGTTCTAAAAAACAATTGATCTTTTTTTTGGATACAAAAGAGGTCGTAACCTGAAGACAAGAGAAGGATTGTAGATATTGAGATTCGAACTCCAGATCTGTTGGATGTCACTTTTGAAAAATGTCTATATGAAATCAATTAAACTAAATTTTGGATTAAAAAAACAATTGATCTTTACTAAATAGTATAAGCAGATAACCTTTTCTGAAAACCAAATAAAAGTACAGAAAAAAAAAAAAAAACTTTTAATGTGAGCCCAGGATTTAAGACAAAAGATTATCCAATCCAAAAAAATTTCGCAAATTACAATGAAACATTTCATGAAGAAATGAAAGTAGATATGGTCCCCTCCACAAGTGTGGTGAGAGCTAAAACATTCCTTAAGTTTCACTCCCCAACACCGGTCGGATTTCTTGGTCTCATTCCTTTTCTCAAGACAAATGCTGCCTCAAACCCCTCTCCAAAACGCTTTTAATTTGTTCCAATAAATTAATTACCAATACAAATCTTGCTGTAGTCTAATTGTTGAGCAAAAGGTATTGTGGTTAGGGTTTCATGCGGCACTGCTTGCACAGCTGGAATCCTAGCTAACCTATATTGCAAAGTCAGTCAATAACTTTGTAAACCTGAATATATATATATATATATATATAATCGCACTTGTTATGCATATAAATTTTGAATCGATTCGATATCTATATATATCATATTGATTGAAAATATACCGTCTTATATATATTGAATGGTTGAAATTTTTTATATCGAATAAATAGTTAGATATTTTTATTTTGCTTGAAATTTAACGTGCACGATCTACATGAATAGAGCATGAAATGCAACGATCGGATTAAACAAATATAAATCGTATAAAAAAATACGAAAACATGTAAAACTAAATTAATTTTATACTAATGTAAGTGAATTTCTCATATATATTACAGAGGAAACATGAGTGCAGTAGATGTGTCATCTGCTGTATATAACTAAGGCTAAGTGTAAATGATAGAATTAGACCCTTAGTTAGGAACTGGGATATTTACAAAGAGTAAATTTGATTTTTTTTTTAATTATAATTCTAAGACAATGTAATTATATGATGTAATAACAAAATGAATTATTTCATTATGATTTAATTTCCAAGCTTAACCTTGCAGCTGATATATATATATATATATATATGTTATAATTTAGTGATATAATCTGGTTCAAATTGAAGTTCTTTTGCCAATATAAAAAGGTTCAATATCAACTTAATTTTGCTAATAGTTGAAACTCTAATAAATTAGGATTTATGAACAAAATAAATTGTAATGATAATTAAGTTTAATAAAATTTTCTTACAAGCAAAAACTATATACTAAAGACTTTCTAATATCGATAAGTTCAAATCTCCTTTTTCTATAATTCTTTTGCACAATGCACCATTTTTTCCCAAAATTTTCAATATATAATTCCAGTTGAACATGAAAATATCGATCCTTAGAAAAATTTATATGAATCAATTGTTACATAAAAATGCTTTCCATCCTTTGCATTTGATAGACAATTGCCAACTATAATACATATATATTAAAGACTTTTTTTCAAAGTAATTAATTTAACCACTATGAGAAATTATCACATCTATTATTAGTGGAGTTTTTAAATTTCATAAGTAAAATTAACAGGATAACATATATTTTTTAAAATATATTTAAAAATAAAAAAATAAAATATGACAATCTCTTAATCTCACTTATAAAATTAAAAAATTCCATTACCACTATGTCAAAAATAAACTCACCACTGTATACCTCAACAAAATGCTACACTTTGTTTGTGCTTCTTACACTTTAATGTTTGCTTAAACAATTATTAAAGCAAAAGATAAAAGGCATTTGAAAATAAAAATAGAAACACTCTTTAATTATACATAATTAACATATCAACATTGAAAATTCAATTAGTTTTCAAATGCATGACTAATGGAGTTTTGATCTCATGGACTCGTCCCATGAAAGTTACCACGAAATCTTAATATAATTTAATTACAATCAATCAATTATAATTGAAATATTTTAATTGGATAAATCTAATTTCACTTAAGATTTTATAATTGTAATTAAGCCATGACAATATTTCGCATGAAAAAATCTACAAGTAAATTAAATGTTGAGAGAATTATTTCGCATTACAATACAACTAAATAATAACTTGAAATAGTAGTGCTTCTTTCTTAAATATTTTCTACCAAAAAATAAAACCCAACAACAAAATGGAACAAAAGCATTATCTAAAGTACAATTTAGTCATAATTTGCTTTAATTGATGGGCTTTTATAAGCTTATATAAGTTAAAAAGCGACCCTACAATTTAGTCCATAATTACAATGTTGGTTTGATATATATAATATAATTTCTGAGCCTTTAGAAAGTGAAAAGCCTTAATAATAATAATAATAATAATAATGATTAATCCAGCATGATCAGGCTACAAATGAAAAGCATAAAATTAAGCATATCAACCAAATCATGATTTCAAGAAGTGGGTAGAAGAAGCGTAGGGCATGAGCGCCTCACGCACCTCGGAAAAAAAAATATGTAAACTCGGATGCAAAACGTGCCCATATTATATCGAACAATATATATATATATATAAAGGATTTATGTATTTATATTAGTGTAAAATTAATTTAATTTTATATAATTTTATTATTTTTTATCGTTATATTTTATATTTTATTTATATAAATCGTGCATTTTAAATTTTGAGTAAATTAAAACTTCTAATTATTTGTTCGATGTGAAAAATTTTCAATCATCAAATATATATAAAAAAGATGATATTCACAATCAATATGATATAAATTATGGATTGATTCAGAATTTTACATGCACGACGAGTACGATTATATTATTAAATTTAATGATTGATTTATTAAAATATCAATCATATACAAAATTATAAAAATATATAAAATTAATTAATTTTACATCAATATATATAAATTGATCTTCTCATATATATATATATATATATGGCCGACCTCCGGCACGGCGTTGCAGTGCTTTAAACGAGAGAGTGGGCCTGCTAAGATTTGGTAGGTAGATGGATCCCATTTCCATAGCCATATGCTTAAAGCAACTCTTGAATTCATCATCAGTCATCAGATGCATGCACAAAAACAAATTAAATTAAATTAAAGGCATGAATCACTATTCACTTCGACTATAATACTATGTATCTCCTAAAAAGAAGTTTCCTAGAGCTAGGAAAGGAAACATTTCCAGGATGTCAATGGCGTAATTATATACTAAAACCCTAGATATAAGCAGCTTGTAAGACCTAGCTATAAGGCTCATGTTTATTTAATTTGTTTCAAAATACTTAAGACAGCAGTGCTGAGTGCACTAAGATGAATAAATTAAGAAAATGAAAACAATAGTTACTATATTTTTCTTGGTATTTATAACTTACAAGTAGGAAGTGCCTTTTCTTTTCTTTATTCCAATACAAGAGGAAGACTTTTACCGACGGATCGACGGAATAATTCGTCGGAAAAAAATTTACATTCTGTCGGTAAAACGTGTTACCGATGGAAAATTTCGTCAAAAAAGTCCGTCGGTGATACTAATTCGGTCGATAAAGAAAAATCCATTGGTAAAGTTTTTTTACCGACGGAATATTCCGTCGGTATTGACTTACTTTACCGACGGAATAGTGTCGACGGAAATTTTCGTCGATATTATCTTATCATCGACGGAACAGTTCAGTCGTTATTTTCTTTACCGACAAAACATTATAACGGAATATTTCGTCGGTGATGGTTTTACCGACGGATGTATTCCGTCGGTAATTAAAATTCTGACAGATGAATTTGGTCGGTAATAAGTTATTACCGACGAAATATTCCGTCGGTAAACGTCTTTTCCCAACGGATTATTCCGTCGGTAATTATTTTTTTGAAAAATAAATAAATAAAAAAATTTTTTAAAAAAAAGAAAAATTTATATAATTACACCATAAAAAAAAATGAAATCCGTAAAAATATAAATAAAATAATATTCAAATGTATCTCTCGAATATAAAAAAAAAAAGAATTCATCACGAGGTATTGCTGTCATCGGCTTCACTGTCTACCTTTGCATTGCCTCCGACAGCACTCAATCCTCCGACAGCACCCATGCCTCCGACTCCGGCATCACCTCCGACAGCAGCGACTTCGGCAGCACTCACTCCAACACCGACAGCACTCAATCCTAGTCCAGCAGCCATGCCTCCAGCAGCATCGACTCCGGCAGCACTCAGTCCTGTACCGACTTCGGCAGCACTCGATCCAACACCCATGCCTAAGGCAGCACTGAGTCCGGCAACCTGAGTTTCGATCCCCCTAATGCAGCTGCTATCTGTGATTGCAGTAAAGGTATGATTATCGTATTCCAGCTCGTCACGATATTCTCAAGTCTCACGATTGAGGTCTGAATTTACGAGACATTGGACCTCAATGCATGATAGTCCTGAGACGACGCTGCTGTCGACTGCTGTGTATTACTAGGACCACATGGAGCGTAACTGGCTGCATCTAAACTTTGGTGACTGCCGGGTGGATCGAAAATTTGCCCTCTCTTCGGTCTCGTTCCGAACCCATAAACATGTGTCCGCGTAGTCTCAATGCCCCCAATAGCATTAGACCAGGACTGAAGGTCGAAATCGGGATATGAAGACGTATCGTCCCCATATTTTTGCAGCAACGAAGCAGTATAATTTTTCTACAATCACAAATATTTAAATATATAAAAAATTAATATGTGACATTGTAATGAACACGTACATAAACACAAATATCTGGTATAATCAATCAATGTAATATATAAAGTATTGATAAAGTTAAATACTTACAGTTACAGCTTTAGACTTGTTGTCTACGTAATCACCCTGACCCTTTGCACGTTTATGGATTTTGTTAAACAGCTCCAGGAAAGTCATGTTGTGCTGCAACTCTTGTGACTACAAATTAAAAGAAGAGAGAAAATTATGTTAAACCAATAAAAATTCAAATAGTTTATACGATAAAACTTTTAAACAATAAATAGCAAAACAAAAATAAATCTTAGCATCCTTTCATCGGTAACTAGAAAAGGAACTGATCCACCAGTGTGCTTTGTAATGCTGCCATCTTTCTCCGTGTTCCTACTACCCTTGGCCTTTTGGGACCTATTTTTCCAAGCGTCGGTACTCCAGACGCTATCAATCAGTTCATCCCAAATATCGACTGCTATCCAATCACACTTGTAACCCTTGCAGTCTTCTATTCGATTCGTTTGAAAGAAGGACATGGCATTGTCTCTCTCAAAATTCTTCATGTCCTTGAATCGATCCTTGCATGTGGCCTTCCAAAATTTCTTAACCAATGGTGTCTACTCGGGAGGTCACTGGCATTTTCTCTACAATGAGACATTATGAATTAATATATAGTATTAAACATAATTAAATTATAATTTGATTTTTAACCAAATCATACCTCAAATATAGTCCACATAGACAGTTTCACGTCAACTGGTATCTTCGACCAAGTAGGCCACAGTCTGTTATAGTGTGTCTAATGATGGAGGTAATGGTGGACTTTACATAACTCTTTGTGAAAGTCCTAAGATCAAAGATATGTGTTAGTGGACAATAATTTATTTTACTCAAATAATGAAATTATCGAAATATTATCAACTTACGTGTTTTGAAAAATTGACAGTCGAAACCTGTCATCCGGATTACTCGATGTCGGTAATCCTTTCGTCCGACCTCTACCTCGTTTCCTCTGCTCAGTGGCAGTACCGGTAGACGGTGTAGGATGTGATGCAGGTACCTCTGTCTGTTGCCTCGTGCCATCATTTGCGAAATACGTCGGTGCTGGCTCATTAAGTAAATACTGTGAAATTTCATCCAGCGGTGACGTAGACGCCTGTAAAGTGGGATCTGCCTGAGTCGCCGGAGTAAGTGTCGGCCATGGCAGTGGAGTGGGATTTGATGTGGACGGTGCCACTGTAGAGGGAGGCAATCTGGACGGATCCACTATAGACGGAGACAGTGCAGAGGGATGTAGGGGCGATGAAGGTACTGCAGATGGAGTATGTGGCAATGGAGCCAAATAAGGCGGCAACTGTCTCGGTGGAGGTCGTAAGGAGGGAGAAGACGCATGTGGCAACTCTGGTGTACCATGCCCCGAGGACGATCCTCCAGATGGTCGAAATGCATCCTACATAGAATTTTGTTTCTTCTTTCCAGTAGTTTTACGCCCTGTTCCTCACATTTTATCTGTAAAATGAAAAATATTAAATTTATTAATATATATATATATATAGAATACACATAAAATATCAACAATACAATAACACAAGAATCAAAATAACAAATTGAAAACTTATTTTTTTAAATTATTATATATTATAAAATAAGTTTTACTTATTCTAACTCTTACACAATTAATAATTTTCTACCCAATTAATTTAAAAATATTAATTATTTTCACTTGCCTAAAATACTATTCTTTAATATTAAAATTTTATATATTTTTTAATTTAATACTTTTAAATTATAATTACAAATAAACTATTATTATTATTCAATTTAAATTTTTATGTTTATTAGTATATATTATAAATTAAGTTTTATTTTTTAAAACACATTAACAATTCTCCTACACAATTAACAATTTTTCTACACAATTAATTTAAAAATATTAATAATTTCCACTTGCCTACAATAATTTTTTATTATTATTAGAATTTTATATCTTTTTAATATTATCTTTTTAAATTATAATTATAAATAAACTATTATTATTATTTAATTTATATTTATTACTATATTATAAATAAAGTTTAATTTATTATAACACATTAACAATTTTTAAATTATTATAAATTGTTAATGTGTATATTATAAATAAAGTTTAATTTATTATAACACATTAACAATTTTTAAATTAGTCAATTGTCCAACTGAGTTGATGTCATTTGACTCGTGACACCAACTCAACCATTCCTTTTAAATATAGTAAGTATAGAAGATGTCACACCCACTTTGTGGGTGAAAAAAAAATTTGTGTAAAAAATATATATATATATGATCAATTTTTTTTTTCATGGAATGATATGTTTTTTTAGAAAAAATGAAATTTTTTGAAAGGATTGGTAGTTTTTTTTTTTAAGAAAATGTAGTTTTATAAGTGAGGGTAGTTTTTTAAGGGAGTGATAGTTTTTTTTTAAAGAGAGTGGATAGTCTTTTTTAAAGAGAGTGGATAATTTTTTTTTTAAAAAGTTATATTATATTGAAAAATTAAAAGATATAATGCCCTATAATATTATTATTTAATTTATTAAAATTTATTTTTATAGTCAATTGTCCAACTGAGTTGATATCACTTGACTCGTGACACCAACACAGCTATTCATTCTAAATAGTATAGATAAATAAACTATTATTTCAAGAATATACACATCATTAACAATTTCAACTCATACCCATTAACAATTTGAATTTCAACTCAACAATATACCGAAAACAATTTCAACAATATACACATTAACAATTTCAACAATATACACATTAACAATTTCAACAATTTATCAAACAACTCATACCCAGGCGTGGTGGTTGGACAGTTCCGACGGTGGCAGCGACGGTGGTGCCTCATGGGGACGGTCGGACGGCGACGATGATGGCTCGGACTTAACTATAGAAACGAAAACAATAATTTATCAAACAATATTAAAAACCAAAAATCAAAAACGAAATTAAAAGCAGAGAGAGAACAGAAACAGACTCGGTGGTCGGATGGCGACGATGGTGGCAGCAACGGTGATGGCTCGTGGGGGACTATCAGATGGCGACGGCGAAGGGGTCAGACGACGAAAGGGCACGACGGAGCAAAGAGAGAAAATGAAGAAAGAAGTCTCGGACATTAAGTTATGCCCGAGACTTTCACCGACGGAATAAGGTTATTACCGACGAAAATTCCGTCGGTAATACTTTTGGCGGGATTTCAAATGTCATCCATCGGTAATAATCTATTACCGACCGATATTCCGTTGGTGATACATCATCGACGGAATAAACTTTCACCGACAGAATGTAGGTATTTTCGACGAAAATTTCTTAGGTAATATTTTGGGCAGGATTTCAAATTGCATCAGTCGGTATTAGCATTTTTCCTTCAGTGAAACATCACCGGCGGAATAATATTTCACCGAAGAATGTAGGTATTACCGACGGAGTGTCCGTCGGTAACACTTTTTGACCGTTCACTTTAAAACCTTAATTAATTTTTTAATAAATTTATATTTATTATTTATTAAAAATCGAGAAAAACTATTACCGACGGAATGTAGGTGTTTTCGACGAAAATTTCGTCGATAATATTTTGGGAGGGATTTCAACTTGCATCCGTCGGTATTAGCATTATTCCGTCGGTAAAACATCACCGACGAAATAATATTTCACCGACGGAATGTAGGTATTACCGACGGAGTGTCCATCGGTAACACTTTCTCCGTTCACTTTAAAACCTTAATTAATTTTCGAAATTCCGTCGGTAATTCTCGAAATTCCGTCGGTGAAAATTTGGCGAGAATCTAGGTCGTTTGCGCCAAACTTTTACCGACGGAATGAATCTGTCGCTAATATTCCGTCGGTAATACTCTTTTTCATCGGAAATGCTGAAAAATTCCGTCGGTAATAAGGCAAAACATTACCGACGGATTTTCGTCGGTAATAATCAAAATTCGGTCGGTAATGAATTTTTTTACCAACGAAAATATTCCGTCGGTGATGTTTCCATCGATAAATCGACGTTCTCTTGTAGTGTTCTTTCGTCTTTTTTTTTTTTTTTTTTGTTCTGGGCTTTGGCAAATTGGGGTATTTTGGTAATTTTGAATACGATACGATTATATGATACTACGTCAAAATTAGTCTTAGACAACATTTTCTTTATAACATTTCTCAAATGTTGTTAAAAATAGCAAAGGCAACATTTTGATAATATTTTTCATATTGCTGTTATATATTATAATGGCCATTAATTACAGCATTTTAAAAAAATTTAGAAGCATTTGACATATGCTATTATATATGTTATCATATGAAAATGCTTTTGGTAGCATTTATAATTGCTATCATTGAGATATTTTGCAACAATTGAAAAATGCATTCAAAAGGTCTTGAAAAACTGTTATAAAGTAAAAATAGCAGCATTTTGATAAGTGTTATTATACATATATAAAAATGCTACTAAAGACATAAGACTGCGACCACATATACAACACATGAAAAAATGCTGTCTTATCTTACAGCAGCATTTTTTTTAGTTTTCACAGCACTTCACAAATACTATTATATGTCAAATTTGGTGTAGTGTGGCACGAAAAAATAACTAAAATACGATACGAAAATATGGATGTATCAAAATCTATAAAACACGGATTATTAATGTGTCAAAATTTATATAAATATATAATATCTTAAACATGATTATAACATATAAAATATATATAAATATAATACGAATAGATAAATTATCAAAACTATGCATAACCAACCCCTAAGGAGGAAATTTTTTGCTCTATTAATTAAAGAAACGAAGAAAAAGAAAGGGATTATTTGATTTGCTCATAAATGTTTCAGAGTTTCAGCTACCCATGGAGCACTACAAATTGTTTATGCAATGACTTGCCCTTGTATGAACGCAATATGAAGTTAGTATAGTATTAGAAAACAGAACTTTCAGTACGGAATTTTGGGAATCCTTTTGATTTTGACTCAAACTCGTACATTTTTAATTAATTCAGATATTTCAAGCACTTTGAACTGTTGAAGTCATTAGACAGTGAATATTCTTCCTTTTGTTTGTCTATTATATGTTTTTATGATGGAGAAAAGCCCATCCTATCTCAACTTTTCTTCTCCTCTCTCTAGCCTTTTGATGATTATAACAGTCTTGCAGATTAATGGATTCTTTATTAATTACTTGTAGTAGTAGTAGTAGTTTGAGAGGATTTGCTTGTAGTCTTTTATGTTTGCATGTAAAGTCTATTGAAGTTTCAAAGGAAGAATGGGCTTTTTCCTGAGAGATTTTAGATAAAGCATTCAGAAGAAAAGCTCTGTCTTTAAATGAGATTGGTTGTTTTGAAGTGGGAAAAAGAAAAAGATGAGCATATAATGGTGGGTCAAAGAATGATGTTTCTTTTCACTGTTTTCTGAAGCTTCAGGTATGGTTTTCTGGTTCTGATTATAGGGTTCTTCTTTCTTGGGGTTGGTTGAAGAGAGAAATGGGGTTGGGCTGAGAAATAATATAATAATATAATATAATATAATAATCCTCTCTCTGTTCAGGTATTTCTTTTTTTGGTTTTCTTAACCCGCTGGAGTTGGAGGGAAAGTGCCATGTGGTGAGCTCAGATGTGTGCACATGACTTCTCTCATTTCCAAGCTTTGAGACTGTAAATCAATGCAGGGAAAACAGGGGTTTTTTGGTTTTCAAGAGAATCAGTTGCAGTAGGAAGACCACCTGATTTGTGTGTTTAGGAATTAAAAAATTAAGTTTAAAAAAAAAAAAAAAAAACTAGTTTAATATATAGGAACTAGGAAGCAATTGGGCTTTGGGAATTGGTGATGAGAGAAACAACCCAGAAATTTAGTCTACAGTTATGTAAATCCAAAAACATAAATTTTTTCTTTATATTCAACTTGCTTCCTCTTTGCAAACCACTTCAGGTATTACCTCCCCCATATCCTTGAGCAGAATAGAGGCAAACTGGCAAGCTGGTTTCCTTCTTCTTGCCTTTTCTGTACTATTATTTATTTGAAATTGGTGATCATATATATGTCCTACAAAACCCCTTTCCTTTTTCCGGCTATGTTTCTTTTTGATCTATGAAAGCCTTTCCTTCTTTTGGTTATGTATCTCTTTTCTTTTTTCTTTTTTTGTATGCCAGAAATCAGTAGAAAAATGGAAGTTTAAGACTGCCAAACCCTTCTTGCTTCTGCATATGTGATATGCCCTTTATTCTCACTTTTTTTTTTTTTTTTGGATATCTTTATTCTCACTTGCAGTCTATGCTGAAAATCTAGTTCAAATTTACTGTTTCTTTCCCTTTTAGCCTTTTTCATTGTTTCATTTTCCAGTAGTATAATCTTTACTCTTCCTTCCAAGTAAATACTGTTTCCCCTCAGCTTCTATCTGATCTCACTTTCAGATCTTCCAGGCCGGTAGAAGGAATAGGAAAGCTAGCTATTTTTTTTCTTCCTCTTGTATAGTTCTTTTTGTCAGGTTATAACCTTGTAAACTGATACAAGATCCTTTTTTCTAGTCCATGGAGTTGAAAAAGACAGTTGAGGATCAGATGGCTACTTCTTATTTGTTTGATCTCCTCAACAACCCACTGTCATGGATTGTTGTTCTTGCCCCACTGATCACATTTGCTACGTTTTTGATCTTCGGGTCGTCGTCCTTATCCATCCTCTTCACATCTACAGCCTTGATATTGTCAACCTTTCTGTTTATTTTTTGTAAGATGAAACCCAAGTTAGTGGAAAATAAATCAGTCAAAGAAGAGATTCACAAATCTGTTCATCAGGAAAGCTTACCTCAAATGGAAGATATTTTGGCATCAAAACAACAGCATGAAAGTAAACTAAGTACACAACAAAAGCAAGGCTCAGAAATCAGTAGATCACCACCAGATGTCCTATCTGAAAAAGAATGTGTTGATCTTCAGTTATCAACCAGTGAAGATTATTCTGAAGTGGACTGGCCGTTGGATCAAAGCCCTGATGATTACTCCGATGTCGACGGATCGATATCGGATGAGGATAGCCTCATTGAAATCTCCCTTCCTGGAGGACATTATGTTAGTCATCACAAGGAAGATGAGCCTAATAAGTATAGTATGCATCAGAAACTGCCAGATTTCATGCCTGAATCCATTTTCCAGCAACGGACTCTAATGGAGCTCTTAGCAGAGTTCAATGACATGAATGAGGAGGACAACCTGATTGAGATTGACATATCAATGGGATCCATCAAGTGTTCAAGGTTTGAGATTGAAGCTTAAAGATCATGATCTTTTACATTTTTTTTTACTTCCCACTGTGTTTTAAGTTTTTTTGATCCATCTGGATTTGGTGTAACTTTTACAAATTTAAAAACCTAATATATATATTCCGGCATTATTATTCAAAACTTTGAAGCTTCTGCTCATAAACAAGCTTTGGATACCTCCATAAAGCACTTGTACTAAAAGAAACCTTTATTTTCTCTTAATGCTCATTAAAGGTATCAAAAATTCAGAGGCCATGGCCATTTGATGGACTTCCACTTTCATTCTTTTCCACTTATCTTCCTTTTCTTTTACATTTATCTTCATCTATTATCTTTGATCTTTAACATTTTTGTGGGTCCCTGGAGACAACTAATTAGCTGAAACTAGACCATAATATGTTAGTTAAAGCAGATTCGCTAAAAACAGTAATGTCAAGCAATATTTGATATACAAATATCGAGTACTTAATCAATTCTTTTCAGTTTGGTTCGATTACGAAAAGGCTATTCTGAAGCTGCTACTTTATGTTCTCTTTTGATCTGCTATCCTTGGTCCTTGTAGAATATGCTGTGAGACTGATTGAACTACTTCTAAATCACTATCATCAACATTAAATCAACCCAGAAATGGCTTTGAGAGGTGTGTTGTTACTTGTTAGTACTTCTTGTTATTTTCTATGTTATTGGATTTGGATGAGTATCGGATACAAGTATGTGTCCAATCCGTATCCGACATAGGTATATGCTCAATTTTTTTAAGTTTCTTCATCATTTGAAGTATCATACTCCGTACCCATATCCGAATATATGTCGGACATAAGTATCGAACAATGATACTTTAGGAAAAATGAAGAATCCGAGTAACATATGTTATTTTATAGCTAGATACCTACAAAAAGTGATCATGAACATTAGCAAAGGCTCTTGGAAATTAATTATACAAGCTTTTTCATTATGGATAGGCATATACATATAAACTGTAATATTATAGTGAGCTCAATTATTGTTAAGAGTGATTAATGCTAAGGTTTGTTTCAAAAGACAAGCTTTTCTATAGGATAGAGTGAGTGAAAAATAAAGCATGCATGGTGGAGTAATGGAGACAATTTTACATCATTGAATCTTATTTGAGGTGAATGAGACCCTTACCTTTATCTTATTTGAAAAAAAAAAAAAAAAAAGAGATTAAATGTAGAATCTTAAAGCAGATTAGCAAAGCATAGTAGGAAATTGTCATGCTGTTACCTTATTTGCGGGATTCTTTATTTTTAAAAAAATATTCATTTTAGATATATACTTATATTCGGCACATTGGGCATATGAATATAGAATATGATCTAAATATATATAAAAAAAAATTAAATTAAATATATTCATATCGAGCTTATACCTATATCCGAGACACCCATTTTAAACTCGGGTAACATAGCTGCTACCAGTTACTCTTGGTTTAGAACCATTACTAAAACAATGAAAATTCTTTTAAGAGACTTTGTAGTGAAAATCAAACTGACATGCTCAACTACTCCAACTCTATTATAAAAGAAAAGAAAAGAAAAGAAAAATGTCAGACAAGAAAGTAGAATAATCCTCTTTCTCTTATGTTATGAGATTCTCCCCTTTATCCCTTTCATTTGTAAGTAAATTCTTATCCATTGTCTCTCCAAGAATGTCTTCTCTAGTTTCAGCCTATATTTCCAACATTCCACATCCCATATATATGATTATCTACTGCATATTGATTTTATATATGTCTGAGAAAGCAATAGCTGACAGCTTTTCAACATTAATTGCACTTTTGCCTATATTTGTAAAGCTTTCCAGCTGCTAATAGCTTCATTAATTTTCTTTTCCGGAACTTAGCTTCCAATAATCGGATGTATATATCATTTCATCTGTTAAACATGTTTGCTCATTTCTGATGGTAGTTTGGCAATGGCAAGGGATATCAAGTCCCATGCATGCATGAATATTCAACTATTTTTAAATCTCTTTTTATGTTTTCTCTGACTCAGCTATTAACTATGAAAAACTACAAAGAGAGAACATGATGAGGCTTTAATTTGTTCTTAACTAGGCAGTAGATTGATGATCTGATCCTTCCAAACTGGCCCAAATCATTGGAACTTTAAAACATCATCTGCCTATTTTCTGTTTACTTTCATGGCGATAATTTTCTTTGTCTCCTTGAGCCCAATTTGCCAATTCATTTCTGAAAAATATTGGAGAGGATAAAGGAAGATTAGTAATGGAGGAACCAAAGTTTCAACATGATGAGTATTGAGTACTGTATATTTTAAAATTTTGAGATAAAATTGATTTTTTTGAAGTAAGAGATAAAATTGATCATTAAGTAGATTAAATTCATGAAAGTATCCAAAAAGAAAAATACTCTCATTTTTTTAGCAATAATCAAGAAAAAAAAAAAGATTATTTTTAAAAGATTATTTCAAAAAAAAAAAATACCATTTACGTTTTTTTTATATATAAAAAATAGCATCAGTGTATTTTAGTTTTTATGGGTATGAATGTATTTTAAATTTTATTAAAAATTCATTTGAGAGAAGGTTAAAAGCAACTTGCAAATAACAACAAGATAAAGCCAATTTTAGACTTATACCAAAGGGTGAAGGTAACCGAAATAATGGGTAGCAGGTTTCAAGTTTTAAAATATAAGGATACATTTTTTTTTTTTAAGTATGTAAATTTTGGATACAATACGATTACAAGATATGAATATAATATAAAAAAACTTAAAATATGATACGACATAAAAAATAATACGAACACAATATGAATAAACAAACGTATCAAAATTTATATATTACAAATTATTAACGTGTCAAAATTTATATAAATATATAATATTTTAAATATAATTATAATAAAAAAATAATATGATCGCGCCATAAATACACATATTATCATATTTAACTTTAATAGATATGTATGTGACCTAGCATTCCACCTAGAGCTGGCAAAGCATATGCTCGAACTCGCCCGAGTCGATCCGAGACCGAATCCAATCCGTTCCGAATTGATTAAAAAATTCAAAGGCCCGAACCTGAAAAAATCTTAATCCGAAAAAGCCCAAACCCGAGAAAATCCGAATCCGAAAAAACTTGAAACCGAGAAAACTCGAATCCGTAAAAATCCGAACACGTAAAAGCCCGAATCCGCTACGATCCGAGCCCGAGACCGATCCGATCTGAAACCTGTAAAAAACAGAATTTATAACCGAAAAGACACGAATTATAATTATATGACTTTATTTTTTTAAAAATAAATGATAAATTTTTTCTTAAATAAAATATTTTATTTATGAAAATGTATTTATAATTAGTATATAATTATATCAATAATGTATTATCAATAAAAATAATTAGTAGTGAATCTTTAAATTGGATTATAAAATAAAATTAATTTGAAACACATTAAATATACAATTAGATTCTAATATTTTGTAGGATAAACTGAATCACTCTTTAGAGTTTATTATCATAATTATATATCTTAAGTTTATTTCATATGTAACATAGACACATATACTAAAACACATACATATACATATTGCACCTTACTTCACTCAGGTTAGCTTTTTTTTTTTTGTCTTGCGCCTTAGACAATATAAAAATTCTAAGGCCTAGAGTGCACCTTACGCCCTTGACAACACTGATCAAAATAATTTAATATAAACTAATTGACCAATTATTCATATTATATTTTTGGTGAATGATAATCGATACTATTTTTAATAATGTCTGATATTCAATATTATAATTGGATAATTATTCGATTATATGATTAATTGATTATATCTAATGTTAAAGTCAAAATGATCAAATATTAAAATTATATCAATTACTATATAAATTAGCTTTTACATATCAGGATTTTTTAAAAATTTAAGCATTAATTATTAAGGTTAAATAAATTAAGTAGTACTCTTTTAATGTCTACTATTCAACATTTAATTGAACATTTGAAAATTAGATCTAATGTTATTATGTTACTATTTATAATATTATTAAGGTTAAACCAATTAGTTTATACAATTAGTGTATACAATTATATCTAATGTTATTATGTTAGTATTTATAATTATGTTCAAATAAAAAATATAAATATAAAAATAAATTCTTAAAAATTAAAAATATTATTAAAAAATTATAATACAAATAATAAAAAACTTAATAAAAAAATTAAAAATAAAAAACTATTGGGTTAAGTGACTAAGAGCCCAATGAGTTATTGGGTTAAGAGAAAAAATCATTTATATAAATATTTAGTGGATTTTATTTATAACTTCTTTCCTTCTAATGATGTTTTTTAAAATGTAGTCAAATGTTTTTTAATTTTTATTTTTTTAATGTCACTTTATATTTATTTTAACTCATAAAACAAAACAAAAAATTCTTATATAATCATTAATTATAGTATATTCAATATCAAATATTAAAATTATATCAATACTATATAAATTAGCTTTTATATATCATGGTTTCTTAAAATTTTTAAGTATTAATTATTAAAATTAAATCAATTAATTGGTATTTTGTTAGTCTACTATTTACAAGATTAATTAAACATTTGGTCAATAAGTGTATATAATTAGATCTAATGTTCTTATGTTAGTATTTATAATTATGTCCAAACAAAAAAATATAAATATAAGAACAAATTCTTGAAAATTTAAAATCCTCTTAAAAAATTATAATACAATAACTAAAAAACCTAATAAAGCAAAATAAAAATTTGTTGGACTAAGTGACTATAAGAGTCCAATGAGTTATTGGGTTAATAGTAAAAGTCATTTATGTAAATCTTTATTGGGCTTTATTTATAACTTGTTTTTTTTTAATTTTTTTTTACATGCAGCCCAATGATTTTTTACTTTTATTTTTTTTGGTGTTACTTTATATTTAATTTAACTCACTTATAAAACAAAAAAAAACAAAAAAATCATTAATTATATCTATATTCAATACTTAAACAACAAAAAAATTTAAAAATATAAGTATATAACAATTATAAAATAATAAAAAGTATCAAAATAAACAAATTCTTTTTTATTCATATTATAAGTAAATTATAAGTAAATATATTGAACTTATATATTTAGCTTTTATTTGAACTTTTGGACTAAAAAATAATAGAAAATATTCAAATATAAAGTATTAATACTCAATTTATAAATAAAATATTATAACATTTATATAAATATAAATATTTATTAATTTTTAAAATTTTAATTTAGTATTTTTGTAAGTGAAGTTAATCATTACATTTGAAATTAAAAAAATATTTATAGCTTAAAAAATTCAAAAATTATTGAATCTATCTAGGCCGGCCCGTACTTGAACCGATACGAATCCGAAATAATCCGAACTCGAAAAAGTTCATATCCGAAATTATCCGAACCCGAAAAAATTCGAATCCGAAGTTATCCGAATCCGAAAATATCCGAACCCGAGATAATCTGAATCTGAATCTGAATCTGAAATAACCCGAAACCAAAATAACTCGAATTCGATAACAGCCCGATCCAAACTCGCCCATTTACCACCTCCAATTCCACCCTTCAAAATATGAAAAGAAAAAAAAAAGATAAATAAAAATTAATAACAACTTACGTGTAAATAGCGTAACTTTGAAAGATGAAAATCTTATATGTTTTATTTTATTATTATTCGAGCCATTATATATTATTACGGTTGTTGAATTTTTTATAATTTCCCTAAATCAAAATTTAATATGATGCAAATGCAATCTATTCATAATAAATCTAAGACAAAGATTTTCGAACGAAAATTGTAATCTATATTCTTGATGTTTTGGTAGGTAGAAGATCAATCCCATCCTCAATTAAGGAAAGGACCAAACTTAATTAAATCTGAGAAAAAAATTACTAAAAAAAGAAAGGAAGAAAATAAGATTAGAAACAAAACAAAGGCATGATCAGCTGAAAACAATAATCCTAACTGCCAAGAAGGAAGAGGGATTGTCGATGGATCTCTGATGATGTGGCAACACAGTCTGGATTGCTGCCGACACGTGTGGCTCCCACGCCTAACCACTCTTATTAATCTCCAATTCATTCACTAATCACAAGTAGGAGAAAATATTCATAAAAGTAGGTTGGTAAAATCCGATCTAGAGAAGTTTTTTTTTTTTTTAAAGAAAAACGAAATAAAAGAAATGATTTTGATAAATGTTTGTTTTGTTTGATCTGTTTTATTTTTTAAAATTATTATTTTACTTTTAAAATATTTTATATTTTTTTATACTTTTAATATATATAATAAAATTATATATGGATATATATATATTAATATTTTATATATATATGTATTTATTATATATATTAAAATCATGTTTATAAATAAATTATAATATTTTTTTATAATATTAAATTAAAAATAATTAATAAAAATAAGATGAAACGAAATGAAATAATTATGAATGTAACCAATATTTATAGAAACGGGAGTAATAATAATATTTCAATATCTATACGAGAACAATTCGAAGATGAATAAGACAATCACTTCTCGTCCCACTCCGTTACCATTCTTATATAAAAGAGTTGGACAATTAAAACCAACATGCATTAGAAAATGGCGCCGTTTCATCCTCAAATTAACTACATATTGTAAGAAATTATTTTTTATTAATAAAGTGTATAATAGTTCATCCCAATAAAAAAAAAGGTTAAATTTCTCATTTTCCTTCAAGAATTATTATCTTTTTGAGAAGAATCCAATTCCCTTTCTTGTATTGCATATATATCAACTCGAAAAAGAAATATGAAAAAGAAAAGAAAGCAATAAAGAAAGAAACCAACTATGCCATAAAAATCAATAAAAAATAAGTTATGCGTGATTTGAATATGATTAGCAATAATTGAGGCAATCACATTTTTAGGGGAACCACGTGAACTGCAATGTTCAATCTGTGTGGCGTCTCCATGAAAAATGAAAATTTTATCCAATTCTGTAGTGTTCCTAGCTTTAATTTAGACTTTAGAGTTGTCTATAAATTGGGTTAGATCAAATTGAATAATAAAAATTTATCGTTCAACATTTGGTCTGATTTGTCGCATTCAAAAATTCAATTTATTATTTAAAATATGTTAAAATATTAAAAAAAAAGTTATATATTAATATTAATAATTTTTATATTTAAATAAAAAATAATTTTTTATTCATTAAATAATAATCTGGATGGATCGAATCGATCTGAATTTAAAATATCATATCTCAACCTAATCTAATTCGAACCAAATCCGTCGGATTATACTAATAGCCCAACCCTCACTATGCCAAAATTAGTTTTAGACAGTATTTTTTTTATAGCATTTTTCAAATGTTGTTAACAATAGCAAATGCAATACTTCGACAGTATTTTGCGTATTGCTGTTATATAAATAATTACAGTATTTTTAAAATTTTTAGAAGCATTTGACATATACTGTTATAAATCTTATCATATAAAAATACTTTTGGTAGCACTTATAATTGCTATCATTGAAATCTTATCATATAAAAAGGCATGCAAAAATTATGAAAAACTGTTATAAAGTAGAAATATCAGCATTTTGATAAGTGTTATTATACATATGTAAAAATCCTACTAAAAACATAAGGCTACAGCCACATATACAGCACATGAATAAATGTTGTCTTATCTTACAGTAATAGTTTTTTTTTTTTAGTTTTCACAGCACTTCAAAATGCTGTTATATGTCAAAATTGGCGTAGTGCCTTGAATAGGTGTACCTAGGGGTGTAAACGAGGCATATGTGCTCGCAAGTTACTCGGGCTCGACTCGAAAAAATTTCGAATTCGCCTCGGTCATTATCGAGCCGAACTCAATTAGCTCGAGTTATCGATCCAGCCAAGTTTGAATATCCTAATGCTCGACTCGAGTAGCTCGCTAGTCTAGTCGAGTTATTTATTTTTAATATATGTTTTTTAATTTTAATTAATATTGAAAAAATTCAATTCAATTCAATTCGAACTTGAACTTGAGCTTGAGCACAAATAATCAGGCCTGAAGTTAAGCATGAAAATCGAGCTCATTTTTTATTAAGTAAATGAGCCTAATTGAGCTTTAATCGAGTGAACTTGAATAGTTCGATTATTATATCGAATTGAGCTCAAACTTTAAAAATAAAATTCGATCGAGCTCGAATCGAGTTTAGAGTCGAACTCAAGCTTCTTACTGCTTGAACTCAACTCTACTCGAATACAGGTGTCTAAAAAAAAAAACAATCCTAAATATACGAGATATTCTATGGAAGATATTGCCAAATTAATATCTTCTTTGTCCTTGTCAAAATGAGTTAATTGTTTGTACCACATTAATATATTACCACCCAACTTTGATTGCTACAAGAGATAATTTGGTATAAGAGATATATTACTACCAAAATGAGTGTCGAAGACGAGTTTATGTCCAATACGATATGTTCAAATATCTTAATTTTTTTTATATATTTTAAATATTATATTTTTATATATATTTGAATATATGTGAAATACAAATATTAAATATGGATATTTTTAGAAGAAAAAAAAATTCGAAACTTACAGTCATGTGGAAAAAGAACATTCCTTGACAGAAAAGAATGAAACACAGTTTCAGTTTCTAACAGTTCCAGTTCTATCAAAGGAAGCATTTCGGACAAGTTTTTGTCCCACTTTTACCTCCTTGCTTGAAGGTTACTTGATTTAACTTTTTGTGTTTAGTAAAAGTATCAAAGTGGATATTGATCATTGAAAGTTATGCAAGAAATGAATCATAGCCGTTAAAATGATGATAAGGGACCCACCTAAAATGTGGGTCCCATCCCCCAGCCACTGCTTAGTTGGCAGTTATCAGCTAACGTATACTCCAAAATCTCCCCATGGCCAGCGCTCACTCTACTTAAACACAAACACCATTTCATTTTCTCCCAAGTTCCAACCCACTGTTAGTCTCCTCCACTACTTCCAAGCCACCACCTCTCCTCCGCCATGCCACCACTAACCACCACCCTCTCCCTCCTCCTCCTCCTCCTCCTCCTCTTCTTCTCTTCCACCACCTCAAACGCACACAACATCACCCGCATCCTTGCCAAACACCCAGAATTCTCCACCTTCAATCACTACCTCACCACCACTCACCTGGCTGCAGATATCAACCGACGCCAAACCATAACTGTTCTAGCCCTCGACAATGCTGCCATGTCATCTCTCCTGGATAAACAACTCTCCCTCTACACCCTCAAGAATGTCCTGTCTCTCCATGTTCTTGTCGACTACTTTGGTTCCAAGAAGCTTCACCAGATTACCAATGGAACAGCTTTGACTTCTACCATGTTCCAGGCTACTGGTGCTGCTCCAGGTTCCTCTGGGTACATCAACATCACCGATCTTAAAGGCGGAAAAGTTGGGTTCGGTGCAGAAGACAACGATGGAAAACTTGATGCTGTTTATGTGAAATCTGTAGCAGAGATTCCTTACAATATCTCCGTCTTACAAATAAGTCAGGTACATGTTTTAATTTTATCTGTTAAAGTCAGTTCTTGTATTGATGATTAGCTAATGTTTAGTTTTGATTTTGATCCCAGGTTTTGAATTCAGCTGAAGCTGAAGCACCAACCGCAGAGCCAAGCCAGATTAATCTAACAGAAATAATGTCAAAGCAAGGCTGCAAAGCCTTTTCAGATTTGCTGAAAGCTTCAGGCGCTGATGCAACATTTAACGAAAACATTGATGGAGGTTTAACAGTGTTTTGCCCAACTGACTCTGTTATCAACGGTTTCATACCCAAATACAAGAATTTGACAGCATCCAAGAAAGTGTCCCTGCTGTTGTACCATGGCATTCCTGTGTATCAGTCCATGCAAATGCTGGAATCCAACAATGGGATTATGAACACATTGGCAACAGATGGAGCAAACAAGTATGATTTCACCGTGCAAAACGACGACGAAGTCGTGACATTGAAGACTAAGGTCATGACTGCAAAGATTACAGGCACTCTGAAGGATGAAGAGCCATTGATTGTGTACAAAATAGATAAGGTGTTGTTGCCTAGGGAATTGTTCAAGCCAGTGGGAGCTGCTGAGGCACCAAAGCCATCCAAATCCAAGCACAAGGCAGAAGCAGATGCACCAGAATCCGATGCACCAGCAGAGAGTGATCCAGCTGATGATCAGACGGCTGATAATGAAAATGGGGTTTCCGGATTGGACGGTAGGAGATTGGTGATGGTGTTGTTGAGCTTTTGCATTGGGGTGTCGATGATGTGAATATAGTGATATAGAAATATTGATCAGTCCCGCTTGCAATGGTCATTTTCTTTATTCTTTTTACCTGTTTGTCATTATTTGCTTGTATAGAATATATATGGTTTTCAGCAAGATGATGTAATTTCTTCTGCAATGAACAAAAGCTGCATTATGATTGTCACTTCTAATGAATAAAATACTGCTATACCTCTCTGTAGCATCTAAGAACAGCCTTCCATATGCATTTGGAATTTCTCAATGACTAGATTGACAAGAGAATGAACACTCTACTGTCAATTCCTCTGTACGTGAAATAACTCATTTTTAATCTTTATATAAGAGGACTGAGGCATTGGTGTCTGAAATGTTCTTTTGCTCTTCCGAAACAGAACTGATATGACCTCTAAGTTATTTTCTTAGTTTTAGTAATTAACAGCAAAAGTAAACATATAAGAACCAATCCAAGCAGTGAAGCACATTAAGCAATTCTAGACTCATTCACATATAAGAACCAATCCAAGCAGTGAAGCACATAAAGCAACTCTAGACTTTAATCTTTATATAAGAGGACTGAGGCATTGGTGTCTGAAATGTTCTTTTGCTCTTCCGAAACAGAACTGATATGACCTCTAAGTTATTTTCTTAGTTTTAGTAATTAACAGCAAAAGTAAACATATAAGAACCAATCCAAGCAGTGAAGCACATTAAGCAATTCTAGACTCATTCACATATAAGAACCAATCCAAGCAGTGAAGCACATAAAGCAACTCTAGACTTATTCATAGCAACTTACTGGACACAGCCACACATTTATCTTTGTAATCCTAATACCAAATCACAATCCACAAACTGCTCAGATTTAAGTTGCTTACTATGCTACACATGGAGTAAAAACGAAAATGTCATCAAGCCTATCATTGCTAGGGGAGTTGCCACCGTAAACCAGAAGCCCGTGTTGGCCATCCCTCAAACCGCTCGCAAAAGCACACCATCCACGAGGCCCGGGGTGAGTTTCCGAACCCAGCTCATCCTCCCACTTCTTCCACACCAATGTCTCTGTGTCCAAACCATAAAGCTCTCCAGAAAATTTCCCAGCACCAAGGTGACCCAAGTCACTAGGATCCACTTCCCCACCGTATATGATTATGTATTTGCCAATCCCAATTGTAGAAAATACACTTCGAGCCGTTGGTTTCTCCCCACTTGTCTCGACTTGGGACCATTGTCCTTGGACTGGATCAAAGCAATGCACATCATCCATTTCCACTCCAGCGAAGCCATACACAACCCATATTTTTCCTTGCACCACAGCCAATCCAGGTCCACCTCTTCCCTTGCAACTATCTCCCGGGGTTGGATATTTGATCCATTTTTGGTCAACAACATCATAGGCCCATAGATCGTTAAGCCGGCCGGAAACACCACACCCACCAAAGACATAAACGTGTCGGTCATCGGCTGTCACGGAGTGGTAGCTCCGATGAGTCGGGCCGCTGTCATCGTTGGAAAGTAGGGTCCACTTGTTTGTACACGTATCAAAAGAATATAACTCATTAAGCTCCTTGTGTGTGCTATCCCTACCACCAAACACATAGATGGTTTCACCAACGGTGGCCATTGTGACACCGACGCGTGGAGGTGGGACATCACCGGTTACATCGGCAATGGACCATGTTAGGGTATTGAGATCAAATACATAGAACTTGTTGTCAACCGGGACTCGTGGGGTGAACTCACCTCCAAAGACATAAGCCTTTTCACCTACAATGGTTATGGCGTGTGAGCTTCTAGCTCCAGGCCCAGTTCCATTCTGATTAAGCTGATGCAGATTTACAAATCCAAAGTGTAAAACTAGAGGCCAAAAATCTCATGGCCTACAATTCTTACAATAATAAATAAAATAAAAAAGGAAAATGCAGATGAATCATGGGCCTTGTGGGTTCTCTGATAAAGTTAAAAAGTATGAATACACAGAAAGATAAGTTTATAAAAGACAAAATAAAGCTACTGGCAAAGAAAGGCACTAAGAACTCGGAAGTTGACTCATGCAGCTATTTTGGTATTCAATAAATTTGGAGTTCGACTATCTGCAATCCATCTATCTTGTGTGACTTCTTTTATACCCAAAAAAAAAAAAAAAGCACCTCAAGGAAGACAACTTTAAAAAAAGTTGGAAATAAATCAAGAGATCTCTTGATTGTCCAACTCTTATCCTTTTCCCTTTTATTTTACAAGATAGGCCCTAATTTTCTTAATTCATTCAGATGCTCTTGGTTAAATTGTTCCAAGGGCTGATTTCATAGAAATAACCACAAGTTTTGAGTAACATAAAATCTGCAATTTCTAGTAAAAATTTACCCATATTTTAGATCAACAATGCTAAAACAACTCATGAAAAAACAGATAAATAAAGAAGTAGTGAAGACTTTGTTGTTAGAGGAGCAAACATGTTGTACTAGGACTCTAATCTATTGCTAGGAATGCCTGAGATTAGCAGAGGTTGAATTGTTTACTGGGTTAGTTTTCCAGGCTGAAAATTATGGTAATAATCACTTAACCTCTTTCATGATTTTGCAATTACCTTAAAAAAATCCTTCCAAATGGGCAGCCAAGATTCCAGAAACCCAACTTGAATATTGGTCTGGTTTGGCTTGGAAACAGAATAAAACCAGGTATAAAAAGTCAAGGGAAAGAACATGTACTGAAACTTAGGAGTTTTTGTTTACCATCAAGTCCAACAAGAATTTCCCCAACCAAATATGAAAATTTACATAAGAAACAGTAAAATTAAACTGAGCATATAATCAAGAGATATTCGACAGAATAAAAAAAAAACAGAGTTTTGTTTGTTTTACTTTTGTAAAAAGATGTATATAACATACTAAACATGAATTAAAGAGGAACAGATAGCAAACCTTGACCCATTTCCCTTGAACCTCAGCCATCACTGTAAATCTTTTTAGTACTCGAACAAAAAGTCACTGTTAGACCTGGAGTCTTCTGGGCTAACACGGTATCACCACAGGTATTTATATCTGAAAGTTAAGCACACTAAAAGTTTTTGTGGGTTCCATCGTGTATTAGCACACAATTTGTCCTTTTCTCTTTTTTTTTTTTTTAAGAAGTTTTTAATTGGCTTAGATTTGATAATTTCTGAATTCTAATCGGTGTTATTTTTTTCCTTATTATGTTGTTTTTAAATAAATTTGTTTATGGGTTGGGTTGGGTTTCAGGTTTAGTCTAATATTAAGAAAGATTATGTTTGTTTAGATCTGATCTAAGCTGAAATATGAATAAAAAATGTTATTCAAGCGCGACCCGATATATTAAAAACATTATCTAAATTCATACAGATTTGTTTAAATTTATACAAAAAAAAAAATCGATATTTCTTAAAAGAATTGATCTTCTTTAAGAAAAGATCGTTTATTCTTAAAAGATGATCAATCTCTATTAAAAGAGGATTATGCTCTTAAAATGGATCGGTCTCTTTTAAAAGTAATAGAAAAACAGATCGGATCGAATGGACAAAAAATGTCATGTCCAAAACTTAATATATTTTTTAAACGGACTTCTTTGTTTTGCTCAATCTCGTTTTTTGAGTCCAACATTTTTGTCCAAATCCTCCTAAAAATCAGATGGACCTTCGAGTTTCGACAAATCTATGTAAAGTGTTATATAAATTTTGACAAATTAATAATTTATGTTATATAAATTTTGATATATTCGTGAATTTATATCATATTCGTATTTTTTTATAACATATCGTATTTTAATTAATTTTTTTATATTATATTTATGTTATATAATCATTTCATATCCAAAATTATTTGATGTTTTGGCTGAATCCCAATTTGATGATATTGCAGCAGTACCTCTCAAATCCGAATTTATTATAGTAATTATTACTACTTGGATTGAGAAAGTCATTTGAAACTTATAATGTGAAATGAAATATTTAAATGCAGATACTCTTGAAAGGCATGGAAAGTGGTGCCATGCTGACAAAAGTTCCATTGGAAGATAATAAAAAAGGTTATCAACAAAGCATGCTTCAATAATTTAAAATTTGTAATTCAGTAAGTAATTGGTCTAGGTTTTGCTATCCTCTCAATTTTATATTTAACACCAACAGATACCCAGGGGCGTATTTAAGCGGGGCAGGCAGGTGTAGACCTGCTCAAGGGCGAGTTACCGATCCGAATTTGAAGATTCGTTTATATTTTAAGAAAATTGGATAAAAATATTAAGTTTGAAATATGAGTTTGGACAAAACAATAAGATCCATTTAAAAAAATGGACCGGGCCTTGGCTCTAACAACCAAGGCCCGAGCCCGACCCGGCCCGGCCCGTTTTTTTATTTATATAATATAATATATTATTTTTATTTTTTATATATTATATATTATATATTATGTAATTTATATCATATAAAAAATAAATTTTTATAATATTATAGTGTAAATATTCAAAAGTATGTTAAGTTATCCATGTTTTAGAACTTAATAAAAGAAAAAAAAAAGATAAAATTACTAAAATTAAATAATAATAAAAATATTTGTTTAAATTTTTTTAGAAAAAAATAATATGGGCGGGCCTAAACGGGTTTGGACTATCCATTTATAAATATGGGCGGGTTTGGACAGAATTTGAAACTTATATTTCGGGCCGGGCTTGGGCTAGCATATATGATATTGATACCATACCTAAGTTAGCCCGAACTCGGCCCGGCCCATGAGCACCTCTAGACAGGTGCTTTGCCCCTAAATTTTTTAATATTTTTGAAAATACATTGCATATTCATTAAAAAAAAATAAGATAAATTATGGTTTGGCTTCTTTAATTTTTTTTTTTTATTTGACCTCCTTTATAAAATTTATATTTTGACATAGTAAATTTGTTGACATTTTCAGTTTAACCTCATTCATTAGTAATTAATTCTTTAAAATTTTCTTATCAATCAATCAAATAGATCTATAGACATTACTTATTGTATTGATAATTTTCATTCTATGCTCATAATGAAAAACAATTAAAAAAGTTAAATCCTTACAATATTTAATATAATTTGTGCATTTAACTCTTCTTACTTTTTTTAAAACTTATGTAATCTTGTGTTTTTTAATGAAATAATCATATTCTTATTTTAGTTATTTAGTTAAACTTGATTTTTTTTTGCATTGAGACTTTAATTTTTATTAAATTTTTACATATGCAATATGAATTATAATATTTGAAATTTGATTTTTTTTTCATTAAAAGAAATTTATATATTGTTTGTAAATTAATATCATTATTATATTTAAATTTAATATTCTTATATACAAATTTTATTGCTATTTTGAAATATATATAATGTCGGCCCCTTAAACACAATTCTTGTCTTCACCCCTGTAGATACCCATTGAAAATAAATTATTTCACTATCTTACTTTTCATTTTTTTTTTTTTAAAAATTATACTTTCAAAAAGAATTATGTTTTGAAAACATTACATAGAAAACAAATTATTGGAGATGGTTAAGGTCATCTCAACATTGGAGGGTGAAAGTAGGCCATCTTTCTTGTCAGGATAAACAATCCAAGGCAGCAAGAAGTTGGTTTAAAATACTTAAACAATTTTGGTACTATAATCAAAAGTATATTTTAATATTTATACTATAAAAATTAGTAATTTAATCTTTATATATTTGAAATTGGTGTAAAGAAGTAAAAATGGTAATAGTATTAATAAAAAACCGTCTAAATGCTGACGTTGACATGTGAAACTAACAAAATAAATGATTTCAAAAAAAAATTACGCATTAAATTTTTTTTGACTCAAATAAAATTTAGAAGTAAGCAACAAAAGTAAAATTGGTGCAAAATTATAGCCGAGCAATATCCAAGGCAAAGGAGGAGATTTTAGAAGTTATCCACATTCACCAAATTCGCCCTCCCTGTTGCATATGATTAGAAAACACGTGATTTTTCATGCTGCAATGCATAAACAAATGGGGGCGATCCATGAATTTCGCATCGATTCGTTTTGAATGGAAATATTTTTTTATTTTGAAAAGCAGAGTGAAGTGGAACGGGGTGATTTTGATAAATGCTTGTTTCGCTCTGCCCCGACTTTTAAAATTAATACTATCTTACCTCTTAAAATATTTAATATTTTTCTTTATATTTTTAGTATATATATATATATATACTTTTAGTGTATTGTGTATATTAAAAAAAATTATATACTAAAATTATTTTAATGAATAAATTATAACATAATTTTGAATAATATTAAGTTAAAAATAATTAATAAAAATTGGGATATGTAACGGAGTGGAGTATCGTGGAGCGGTTATGGATGTAACCGATATTATGGAGGTGAATGTTTTCAACATCTATACAAGAGTGAGACGGAAATGGATAAGGCAATCTCCGTCCTTGTCCCGCTCCATTGCCATCCTTACTCACAATTGTCAAAGAATATGTTGCTTGTTAGCAAAACCCTATTTATAATCATCTTTTAACATTTTCAAGATTAATTTATGAAGGTTTTTGTTACGAATGTCCTCTTTAAATTAGTTAATATTACTATTTATAGTAATAACATTATATTATGTGTACAAATTGATAATTTTTTATTCATCATTTTTAATGTATTGAATGAAGATATTATTATATATAATAACTTTAAAGAGTATTTTTAAAACACTTGTTAGCAAAATCTATTTATGAATTCTAAATCCATTACGTGTTATTATTATATATAATTAGTAGCATGCATTTTTCTATAAAAATTTTCACATGGATAATTTCAAATTGACAATAAATATATATATATATATATATAAATTACAAATAAATTTAGTACCCACCAACCAATATCCAATCACATCCACACAAATTATTCTTGCAGCTTGAACTCGAGATGTTTGGCTCCCCTTGTGAATGTATCCCAGTCATTTTCAAACAAAGCCTAGTTGTCTCCAATCATTTAACTCTACTAATTATTTTGATTCTTAAGAAATATATGAATCGACATAATTTTAGAATTTAATGATCTAATGACATTATAAATCAGTTTGGAATTGTTTAACCAACACATAAACATTTTCTTTTAATAACTAAATTTTGTGACAAAAGAAAAATTAATATTTGGATCATATTATTATATATTAAAAATTTCCCATCATTTATTTTTTGTATTTGAGTGCGACTTATATATTTTGTTGAATTCTTCATCTTACAAGCTAATTTTTTAGATTGAATTTGAGTTTCTTTTAATTTAGTATAAGACTCAAATTCCTTACTCGTCATCGGGTTATTTGTTTTGCACTTATTGAGAGGAGTACTTATATATCGTGTTGGACTCTTCGTTACAAGCTAACTCATTGCGACTGCCTTTCTAACTCTATAAATTGCAGTGTTTTTTGGTACAAAGGAGACCGCAATTTGGGATAGGCGAAAGTATTGCATATATTGAGATTCTAACCTTACATCCGTTAAATGTCATCTCTTAAAAGTGATTGTATGAATCAACTTAGCTAAGTCCCGGGTTCATATATTGTAGTCCTTTATATTATGTAAAACTAAGAGGGCATTTGGTATGATGAAAAGTACTCACTTTCTTGAGAACTTAATTGGTGAAAATCTGATTCTCATGTTTGATATGTCGAAAAATACTCACTTTTTTGGGGATGTAATTTTTCTTTAGGAATTACTTTCCTACAAACATTGGAATGCGATTCACATGAGGAGAGGTGAGAAAGTAACTTTTTCATGTAGTTAGAAAGTTAAAAAATTGTTAAGACAAAATTATCCTTCTTCCTATTTGATTTAAGATTACCAATTAAAATATTATTTTTAAATAGTAGTATAAATGTTTGTTAATAATAAATATCATTGAAATATTTAATTTGCGTCCAATTTTTTAATTTTACAATTACATGAGAGTAATTTAGAAAATTATTTTTAACAAATATTTTTTTATCCTAAAAATAACTCAAATTATCAATTGAAATATTATTTTTAAATATTAGTACAAATATTTGTTAATAATAAATATTATTGAAAAATATTAAAATTAATAAAAAATTTATTTTATTTGATAAGGATAAATTCGAAAACTATCACCACATTTTTTAATAAAGTGTTTAGTGAACCAAACGTGTCAATGTAAATTTCTCAAGATTTTAATTGCACTTTCTCATTTATATCAAACGTTGTATTATTATTTTTCCAAAAATCATATTTTATTATACGGTTAATATGTAAATTAATCCCTGTACTTTATGCCTTTTGTCCGTTTGGTACCTGAATAATTTTTTTTGTCACTTTGGTACTCCAACTATGCTGTCGTCTCTGAGTTTACCCCAAGAGCTAACTCCGTTAAAAAAAAAAAGTTGACTTGTCTTTTAAAGCCAATTAGATGCAGACATATGGCCGAATAATCCATGTCACTATCTGAAGAAAAGCCATATCATCCTTCATTTTAATAAGCCACATAATTATAAAACGAAATTAAAAAAAAAAAAACAAATTTGTAAAATAGAAAAGTTAATTTTCGAAGAGGAAAAAAAAATGGGGGTTTAGGGTTATTTCCTTTGAAATAGAAAAACAAAAGTCGATCCTCTGAAATAGTTTTAGAATTCATTCACTGAATTGGAGAACAAAAGTTTATGGTTTTGTTCTTGTTTTTTGATTCTTGGCTAAGGATCAATCGAAAGCAAAGGATCGATCGAAGCAAGAAGCTGTCGGAATACAAAGGGTTAATGACAGATCGATCAAAGGGTAAGCATTTGGGTTTTAAAATATCTTCTTAATGATTTTAGGGTTTGTTTTTGGTATTTGTTGCTGAGTGAAATAGATTGATTTAAAATATTTTCTTTGAATTCATTGTTTTGTGTAGCTTTGGTGAGAACTTCTGGGCAGTGAGTCCTTCGAATATTCAACCTAAGCAGAGAAACAATAAAAATAAAAGGTTTGTGTCCTGTTCTAGTCAAACCCTTATCAAAACCGAATATTCTTGTCATGTTGCTTTATGTCATGTGATGTTGTATTATAATAAAAGAACACCGATTTATTATATTTATGTTTGTTTCAGTTGCATAATATATTGTGGGAGACAAAGGTAATCTTTTGGCTTTTGCTTTTTGGATGTTGTGTTGATGCTGTGAAGAGTTGTCTGCTTTTGGGTCCATGTCTGCTTTATTACATCAATACTACTAGGATCGAGTAATATATTAATTTTTTAAAACTTTTGTTGCAGTATACTGTTATGGCTTGGCTTAAGCATGAATTATGTATGCATTTGGGTGGAAACTTTGTTAAAAATCCAAATTTATCATGTGAGTGGGAATATGGTTGAAGGGCTATTGATGCTTATTTTTTGTCTTATGGAATGTTGATTAAAATGGTTGAAGAGGCTGGTTATGCTGCTGTAAAATGGTTTTTCTATCTTGAACCAGGGTATGAGTTAGAGAATGGTCTAAGAGTAGTGTATGATAATGCTTCTTTTATATCTATGATACAACATATATCATCTGTAGGGAAGTTAGATGTTTATGTGGAACATGAAGTTAGCACACCATAAGTTTTAGAATTTATCCCATTACTTTCAAATGGGCCACATGGGGAAGGTGCTAGGGATGTGGAAATGAATGAGGAATGTGGTGCATCAACTGTTGGGGGGCCAAGTAGTACTGTTATGAATGATGCATCAACTGTGAGTGGTCCTACAATTACTCCAATAAGCAATGATAATGTGGATGGGTCCCATGGTTGCAATAATGATGAAAGAGGTGATACTGTCGAGGTTGAGTCAGATAGTAGTGATGAGGAAGAGCTTTTGGAGGAGGATAAGTGGATTTCAGATAGGGAAGATGAGGAGATAAGTGAAATAAGGGTACAATATAAAGAATTTAGTAAAAAAAAAAAGAAAAACATTAAGTTCAGTTCTACTGATATCCCAGCTGAGCCAGATCTTGAAGGACTTTAAAATGAAATAAAAAAGAAGAAGACAACTGCAAATAAAGTAGAAGCTAGAGTTACAGAGGACAACAGGGGAGGTGAATCTAGTGGAGGTGAGACTGAGTACTTAGATTCGTCTGATAATGCTAGTTATGAGAGTGGTGAGGATGGTGAGGTTGTATGCAAGAAAAGCAAGAAGATTTTCTTTAATCCTTCAGACCCAGTGCCTAGTTTTGAAGTTGATATGATATTTGAAGGTACAAAGCAATTCAAATAAGCTTTGGACAAGTATGTTGTAGCTAAGAGATTTGATTTTAAGTATCTTAGGAATGAAAAAAATAGGACAAGAGCAAGACGTAAGGTTAAGGGTTGTCCATTCCTCATATTTGCATCAAAGGATACTTCTGATGGGTTCTTCAAGATTAAAACTTTGGTAAGTGAGCATCAATGTTCCATTACTTTTTTGAACTCAAGGGCTAAGTATAGGTTTGTAGGAAAGCATTTTCTTAGTAAGTTGAAAATAATTTCTAAGTTGAAATTGTGTGAGATGCAAAGACTTGCTAAGGAGGAGTTAAATATAGATATCGATCTAATTGTTTGTAGTAGAGCCAGGCCAGGAGCAAATTAATGGCAGATTAGTTTAAGACTTCAGCAAATTGTATGATTATGCTTCTGCTTTGAGAAATACAGATCCTAGGTGTAACGTGGAGCTTATGGTGGAAAGGCCAACCCCAACAGAAACCCTAAAGTTTAGAAGATTTTATGTTTGTTTTAGTGCCCTTAAGAACGGGTTTAAACAGTTTTGTAGGCCTATTATCCACTTGGATGGTTGTTTTTTGAAGGGACCTTTTAAGAGTGAGCTTTTAGCAGCAGTAGGTCGAGATGCTAATGACCAGATTTATCCTGTTGCATGGGTTGTGGTAGAAGTGGAGAACAAGTACACATGGAGATGGTTTCTTGAGAATCTACAGAGTGATCTTGAGTTGAAGGATGGTGATGGATTCACTCTCATGAGTGACATGCAAAAGGTATTTTTTTATGAATGTCTAGTTTATTTGTTATCTTTTTTATTTCATTATGCATTTCTTACCAGATGTTTTTTTTTTTCATTCAGGGTTTGAGGGATGAGATAACCTTATTGCTGCCAAAGGTTGAGCATCGGTTTTGTGCAAGACATTATTTTGCTAATTGGAAAGTTGACAATAGAGGCAATGATTTGCAGGTTCTTTTTTGGGCTTGCTGTAAATCAACAACTGAAGCAGATTTCAAGAAGAAGGCAACTGAACTTGGTGCTTTGAAAAGTTCAGTTTTGGTAAGCATTCTGAACAAAAACCCTAAACATTGGTCAAAGGCTTTCTTCTCTACTAGATGTCATTCTGATGTGTTGGATAACAATTTTTCTGAGGCCTTTAATGCTGCAATTATAGGAGCAAGGCATATGTCTATTATTTCTATGTTTGAAGAAATTAGGCACTATGTCATAAATAGAATTGTAAAGAAAAAAACAAAATGTGATTCTTGGAATAGTTTGTTTTGTCCAAGGATTTGTGAGAGAATAGAAGAAAATAAGGAATTTAGTTCTTACTGGCATGTTAGATGGAACAGTGCAGATGGATATGAGGTACAGTGTTATGGAGATACATATGTAGTTGATATCCATGCCCACACATGCAATTGTAGGTCATGGGATCTTACTGGGATTCCATGCCCACATGCAGTATGTGTTATACTGTTTCGGCGGGAGAACATTGAAGACTATGTTATAGAAGCTTACAAGAAAGACCAGTATGTGAAGTTGTATAATTCTATGCTACCACCAGTACCAGGTGATAAAAAATTTTGGCCACATACAAAAATGGGTTCGATTGATCCCCCAATTGATAGGAAAATACCTGGTAGGCCTAAAAAAAGAGATTGAGAGAAGAAGGTGAGGCCAGTGGGACACACTTGTCAAAAAGAAGGAGAATGAGGTGTCAAAAGTGTTTTCACCTTGGGCACAACTCTAGAAAGTGTCCAAACAAGA
This sequence comes from Fremontodendron californicum, assembly GCA_030761205.1. Lineage (NCBI taxonomy): Eukaryota > Viridiplantae > Streptophyta > Magnoliopsida > Malvales > Malvaceae > Fremontodendron > Fremontodendron californicum. The sequence continues at coordinate 7,959,134 of JAULJL010000017.1, read as the reverse complement.
ATGACCAAAATGTAAGTTCTACTCATGAATTTTTTGTTTTCATTTGCATATAAAGTACTGCCTCTAATTCTGTTATTGATCACATGTTTTTCCAGATGAGAGCCAATGAAGTTGACCATCAAACTCCTACAGATACTGAATATTGTACAGATGGACCTAGTACAAGGGGGCGAGGAAGAGGTGCAAAGGGTAGAGGTTCAGTAGAAAGAGGTTCAAGGGGTAGAGGTTTAGTAGAAAGAGGTTTAAGGGGCAGAGGTTCTGCAGGAAGAGGTTCAAGGGGTAGAGGTTCTTCAGGAAGAGATTCAACAGTCCAGCCAGGTCTAACACAAGTAGCTACAACAGCAAGAAGACCAGCAGCAACCAGAAGTGTTCAAGTGGAAGCTACTACTTCAACAGCCCAACCAGGTCCAACACAAGTATCTGCAGCTACAAGAAGACCAGCAGCAACCAGAACTGTTTCAGTGAAAGCTACTGCTTCAACAGCCCAACCAGATCCAACACAAAAAACTGCAGCTACAAGAAGACCAGCAGCAACAAGGAGACAACCACCAAATAACAAAGGCAAACAACAATTGGAAGAACTTCCAAATCCAGGGAAAGGCAAAGAAAAAATTGATGGGAAATTGGTGCTGTTGGACTAAGGGGGAAGGAAATAATGCAAGGGCTTGGGATCTACACTAATGAGAAGACAAATTTGCAAATACTGAATATAAGTGGTACATATGTTATTGAATTATTTCAGTATTTCAATGTTTTAGGCATTGAATTGTTGTTTTTTTTATTTACAGCCTAGTTTTAGAGGCCAACAGTTGATTTTCATCCCTAAAACAACTACCAAATCAGCAAACACTATCTCTACCTTTGGCAGTCATCAACCAGGAAGTGCAACCAGTGTTCAAGTGGAAGAAGGTGAATACGAACGTAATGGATTTTTCAAGGTATGTGATTAACTGGTTATATATTGTTTAATCCCATCATATTAGCTACGTAAACGATGGGTTCTAATATAATTTTTGGGCTGTTAATAGGATCTAAGAGATTAACTGTTGGGAACGAAAAGGAAAGGACAAGATATAGATGATACATTTCATTCTCAAGAAAGCAAGTGTGATAGCAATACTAAAAGCAAAGCAAATATCTCAAGTCAAAGATTTCGAACATCTGGAAGTAGAGTTGAAGAGCAGAAGCTGTTTTTTGCTGTTATGAAAAAACTAGTTGATATTACATATTCATTTTGGATCTTATATTTTGGATGTAATATATAACATGTTTAATATGAAAACTTCATTTTGGATACTATATTCTGGATGTAATGTGAGTTTGGATGTTGACTCTAAACATTGTATTCCTTTTGCTATTAATGAAACATATGGTTATGATCTTTTTCAATAGGGATCTATCCTTTTCAATATATAAGCAGAAAAATGCTAAGCAAGAAGATGTTGAATACATTACCCTTATGCATAAATTTTGTCAATTTTATACAGACATGCACTTGTTTCTAAACTACCTATAAACTACATAATACCTACATAATACACTAAGAACATGATCCACGAAACCAACAAAGCAACCTTATACAAAAATAACTCATTTCTACTATTTTCCACCAATCTTTTGTATGTTTTCATCTTCTCTTTCTCAGTTTTAATCTGGCTCACCAGCCTATTCACTTTATCAATGTTGACAAATTTCTTCAATTCTGTATTCTCAATCCTCAACTCTCTGTTTTCTGACAATAAGCTATTATTCTGACTGATTAGCTCATCATTTACATATCTGCAATGACCCTCTCGACTGTGGTCATCACCAACTCTTTCAAACCACTAAAAAAAACCACACCCACCAATCTGCAACAAAGATTGATACACCAAATCAACATTGAATTTTGCTACAACTACATAACCAACAACATTAAACTTATTCAAAGAGATTACACAAATCCATTATTTTCTTACACACCTCTTTGTACTGTGGGAAGCCATAAAATTTTATCCCTTTGTTCCATGGAGTTGTCGATGTGCAAAGTGGAGCCTTCAATCCACAATGACAAAAAATATTCTTTGAATGAGGAGTTGATTTCGAGCTGCTACAAGACTTCTTTTCTGACATTTTTTGGTGATTTCAACCTTCAAAGCAAAGAACCAACAAAGAATGACTAAGCACATAAGAACCAAGAATAAAGCAAAAAAACCTAGTAAGAATCAAATACAAAGCTGCAACTAGGAATCAAAAACCCACATGAATAAAATTGCTGATTTCAGTGAAACATTGTTTCGGTGAAATAACAAATATAGAAGAAGAATACGAAATAAAATTGCAGATGAAAATCTTCTTTCACCTTTTCACCCTAAATCCACGGTTCTTCTAGTGAGCCTAAATCAACGAAGAAACCACTAGAATTTGGTGCATCGGACAAGAATCAAAGTTAAGAACAAAACCCTAAACTTTTGTTTTTTCAAATTGATTTCAAATTGATCGACTGACTTTTTTAAGGGATCGACTAATTTTTTTTTTCTATTTTAGAGGAAGTAATCTGATTTCTATAACCCTAAACCCCCAATTTGTTTCCTCTTCCGAAAATTAACTTTTCTAATTTACAATGAATTCAAAGCTGCACAAAACAATGAATTCAAAGAAAATATTTTAAATCAATCTATTTCACTCAGCAACAAATACCAAAAACAAACACTAAAATCATTAAGAAGACATTTTTAAACCCAAATGCTTACCCTTTGATCGATCTGTCGTTAACCCTTCGTATTCCGACAGCTTCTTGCTTCGATCGATCCTTTGCTTTCGATCGATCCTTAGCCAAGAATCAAAAACAAGAACAAAACCATAAACTTTTCTTCTCCAATTCAGTGAATCAATTCTAAAACTATTTCAGAGGATTGACTTTTGTTTTTCTATTTTAAAGGAAATAACCCTAAACCCCCAATTTTTTTCCTCTTCCGAAAATTAACTTTTCTAATTTACAAATTTGTTTTTTTTTTTTTAATTTCGTTTTATAATTATGTGACTTATTAAAATGAAAGATGATGTGGCTTTTCTTCATATAGTGACATGGATTATTCGGCCATATGTCTACATCTAATTGGCTTTAAAAGACTAGTCAGTTTTTTTTTTTTAACGGAGTTAGCTCTTGGGGTAAACTCATAGACGGCAGCATAGTTGGAGTACCAAAGTGACAAAAAAAATTCTTCAGATGCCAAACGGACAAAAAATATAAAATACAAGAGTTAATTTACATATTAACCCTTTATTGTAATCATAACATGAAAAACACCAAATGTTCCCTAAATATATATACTTAACAAAAGTCCAACGTAAACAATTTAGCAAAAAATAGAAAGTCCAAAGTAAATAAAGAACCAAGAATCTGAATGGTGGCAGTTGATGTGCCGTAAGATACTATGCTCTGTTTTTTTTTTTTTCTTTAAACAGACAAAGCCTCAGAAACCAGAAACCAGAAAAAAAAAAAAAAAAAAAAAAAAAAAACAAGGCCAGCATTTTCTTACAAAATCCAAAAATCTTCCTTTCAACGCCTTGAATTTTGGGAAACGAAGGAAAGACACGTCAACACTCTACTACTCTCATAGTCTCATTCAAACGGCAACGTTGCTTGTTTCTCCTCCTTTTGTTTTCTATTCAGGGTCTCCTCTCCTCTCCTTTTTTTTTTCCAACCATTACATTCTTAAAAAAGACTTAAAAGTTAAAACCCAATAAATATCATTGCTCCATATTCAAGAATTCAAGGTCTTTACGTCTTCTTCTTTGCTGGTGGGTGTTTTCTTCAAAACCCAAATTGCTTTTTTTTTTGGGTTAAGATTATATTATTCTTTGCTTTTCATTTGTTATTTGAATTTATAGTATTTGGGATATTGTTGGCATAGTTTGATTCATGAAATAACGTTTATTTTATTTATGGTTCAACTGTTTTGCCATCTGCAAATTTGCTTTCCTTGATAATCTTGTTTCTTTGTTTTTTATTCATAATTTATATATATCTTGGTATTTTGTTGGATCAGTTATTTCTATATTGATTAATATAATGAAGTTTCATGTATTCTTATTTGTCATTAGGGTTTTCTGTATTTGGCTGTAAAAGCTAATTTTCTCTTTTAAGAAAAAGGTTCTTCATACAGTACAGCTGGAATTTGATTGTGTTCCTACTAAGTTAATTGTTCTGTTTAGCTTTAAAGCCATACTTTGGTCAATTATTTAGTACTTCAGTTTGATTATCCTTCTTCCTAGCTTCCTACTTCTCATCTTTTGAATTACTATCAAAATTCTATAGGTGTTTGCTGCTGATATGGCAGCAATACTGGCTTCACAGAGTTGTTATTCGTGCAACTGCGAATTGAGGAATCAAGGAAGAGCAATGGATACTCTCAGTTTTTCGAGCTCAATTTCAAATCAGTTTGTGAAGTTTGAGAGGCAAATACATAATCTGCCTATGACAGATAAATCATTCAGGTTTCAAGTGGAAATGCAACAAACTGGATCAGCCCCAAAAGTAGGAATCAATGGGCGAGCTGTTAAAATGGTGCCTGCGAGTGAGGTAGTGAAAAGAAAGGCTCCAGCCACTAGTAAAGTGGAGAAGGTGAATGGTGTAAAGCAGGTTATAAATGGTGCTAGCATAGTTAGGAGAGATAATAGTCCAGGCCTGGTAAAGACGCCTCCTAAATCTAGAGTGTCTAAAGAACTTCCACCATTAGAGGAGTTAAAGGTTCTTCCTTCAGATGAAAATTTCAGTTGGGCCAATGAGAATTATAGTACCTTTCAAAGGACTATAGATGTTTGGTCTTTTGTTCTTTCTTTACGTGTACGTGTTCTATTGGACAATGCCAAATGGGCATATGCAGGGGGCTTGACAGAGGATAAGCAGGTGAGTTTTGTAGTCTGTTTCAGCATACCCCTCCCATTATAGCTTGTAGAGTAGAATATCTATTATTTCTCACTTGGCTAATATCCATAATCTCCATCTTTGGCTGTTTCTTTTGAACTGTATCTTTTCTCTTGCTTTTGGTTCTTATAGCTTTTGTTTATCTCCTGCAGAAAAAGAGGAGGAGAAAGACTGCCTCGTGGCTACGAGAGAGTGTATTGCAACTTGGTCCTACTTTTATTAAGCTTGGACAATTATCTTCAACAAGGTCAGATCTATTTCCACGTGAGTTTGTGGATGAGCTTGCCAAATTGCAGGTACTCTTGCTTTCTTTGTCATTATTAATTTGGAAGAGGCTTTCTGTCTTTGCATTATGCTTCTAGATGCTGACATTCAAGTCTATACATGTTTCTTCTTTATAAAACAGTTGTAGTTCCAAATTCTGATTTCTCTCCTGTAAATTTTGCGTTTCACATGTATCATTTGTATTGCTATCTAGGATAAAGTCCCCGCATTCTCACCAAAGAAAGCAAGGGGCTTCATTGAGAATGAACTAGGAGCTCCTATCAATGTACTGTTTAAGGAATTTGAGGACCAGCCAATTGCTGCAGCTAGCCTTGGTCAGGTGTTTGTTTTGCTCTTATTTTTTATAAATTTTCTGTTCAAGCCTTAAAATTCTTACATTCTTTTTCCTATAGATTTATACGAATATGAACTGAAACGTATTTAAAGGAAGTTAAAAAATAGATATCTAAAATAGCTGTGGACTTTTGTTAAAAGACTGGAGAGAACCTGCAGATCCTAATTGTTGCATACATCAGTTTGTAATTCTGTTGCTTCTGCATGGTGAATATTGAGATTATAACTGTACACTGATAATCTGGTTTGATCTTGGTAATATGGTAATCATTGTTAAACAGAGATACCTCTTGTGATCTGAAGTTTGAAGTGTTCTTTGTAGGTACATCGGGCTATTCTGCATAATGGGGAGAAAGTTGTTGTCAAGGTTCAAAGGCCTGGTCTTAAGAAGCTTTTTGACATCGATTTACGTAAGTAATATACTTTTTCTGTCAATCTTACCATAATGATTGTGTGCTTAATTATAAATTCTAAAACACCTTTTCCTGCCCTTTTGGGTAATTATAATTACTTGCATTTTGCTTTCCTTAAGATTTATGAAGAGCATAGTCATCTCTGCACATACAGGAATGAAGCAAGCAATCACTGGTGCAACTTGCTTTGAGAATCTTGAATCTATCAGTTGTTTTATCTTATATTTTCACCTAAGAAACAGATAGATAGTGAGAAACTAGAGCCTGATAGAAATAGTAAGAAGGGCAGCCTAATGTGTATTATTTTATGTACTCGTAATTAACAATCTTTTTACTTCACACTTTTGGGCTTTATGTATGCATGCAGTCAACTAGATATTGTTTGTCCAACTGATTGCTTTGTATTTACTACGAATACAATGGTTCTAGGCTTCTAGCTAAATTGTATGATTTAAAAATTTGTAGTATGGTTCTTTGTGTATGTCACTTGTACTCAGTAGGTTATTTAATTTCTGCTTCTTCCACAGGAAATCTAAAGCTAATTGCAGAGTATTTTCAAAATAGTGAAGCTTTTGGTGGTCCAACCAGAGATTGGGTTGGTATATACGAGGAATGCTCGACGTAAGTAGTAAGCATATAGTAGTTTTTAATGATAGTTATTACGTTATAAAACTATAGGTAAATTAAAAAGAACTTGAGAGAACCTCACTGATTACATTTTCTTTGATCTCAGGATTTTGTATCAAGAAATCGATTATATAAATGAAGGGAAAAATGCTGATAGGTTTCGTCGAGATTTTCGAAATATAAAGTGGGTCCGCGTACCTGTATGTTTCGTGCTACCAGGCTTCTAGATATTAATTCTTATTCATTTTTTTTTTTCTGTTATCTTAATCTCGTCATTAGTCTTTCACTTGTCCATGGAAGTAGTTTGCGGTTTTACTTACTTTAAAGGTTTTCTCCCTTTTCAGATGGTGTTTTGGGATTACACTGCTACAAAGGTGTTGACCTTGGAGTATGTACCAGGTTTCCATCTAATTTAATGCATTGATTTCTTTCAAGACGATGGCAATTATTATGCAGCTGAAAAGTTTTAAAGATTATTGCAATGAGTTTGTTCTGGTTATAATTGATATGTCATTGTTACTTCCACATCAGGCATTAAAATCAACCAATTAGATGCATTAGATTCTCGGGGATATAATCGTTCTCGAATTTCGTCACGTGCCATTGAAGCATACTTGATTCAGGCAAGATGACCTATCTTGAATAACAGTCTGACTACTTATTCCAAACTACTGAATATAATGACAACCAACAAACTATTCACTTGATTTTGGTATGAATTACAGATACTGAAAACTGGCTTCTTTCATGCTGATCCGCATCCTGGAAATCTTGCTATTGATGTGGATGAAGCAATCATCTATTATGATTTTGGTATGATGGGGGAGATTAAATCTTTCACTCGTGAGAGATTGCTAGAACTTTTCTATGCAGTATATGAGAAAGATGCAAAAAAGGTCCGCTTTCTATCTCATGATACTTCTGCTTTGACATTTTTCCTTTTCTAATCCAGGTTTTTCATAATGATTATCGAATAAAAAGAATCTTTGCATACTTAACAAACTTATTTTTTCCCACTAGTACCTTATAGCAGACAGAAAATTTTAAAATCTTCACTCTAAGATCAAACCAGCATAAGCAGTGGACTCAACTGTGTAAATAAACTGCAACTATGTAGTAATCTGCAGATTTAATTGCCAGGATTTAACTTTCAAACCCTGGGGAATCATGGGCCAGTAGAACAAAGATATTGAAACATTCATTCCTAGGTAGGAAAAAAATAAAAGTTGAAATGATACAAACTATATTCTTTGGTTTGTATGAAATGACACAATCTTATGATCAATCCCTCCCAAACTCATGGTTTATGTATGTCTGAATGACATCACTACGGCTTTTTTTGTGTCGTTACTAAATTTTAAGCCTTATTAAGTTCCTACTGAAATACTCTTAACTTATCTTAAGGTAGTGCATCTTAAGATCCTCTATCAGGAAGAGGAATCTTTCCTTTGTCACCAAAACTGACTGGAAACAACCGTGCAGGTTATGCAGAGCCTCATAGATCTTGGAGCACTTCAACCCACAGGAGATTTGTCCTCGGTAGGTCATCATCCGCTACATATAAAATAATTGCACGGAAAATATGGATTAACGAACACCTATTTGACACTTCTTAATGATTATTTTGTTGCATGATATGCTAGGTGAGGAGATCTGTACAATTCTTCTTGGACAATTTATTGGAACAGAAGCCAGATCAGGAGACTACTTTGTCTGCAATAGGAGAGGTGTGCAAAAGTGAATACTCTCATTTAGAATCTAAACTAGAGAAGTGCTGTGTCAATTAAGAAAAGAATAGTCAATGATAACTTGCTTGCTTACAGATTTCTCATGTATTGATGTCATTGTTTTCCCTGTTAGACCAAAAAATATGTCAGTTTCAAGAGGTTCAATTTTGAATTTTGATTACTTTGATAACTGGTAACCAGTAGTATATTTTCTCTGAATTTTGGAAAAATAGAGCTTGGAACATGAAATTCATTTAAAGATAACTATGTTGTAGTGGATGTACTATATGTTGCTCTGACTCTTCATTTTTATTGAAATACCCGTGTCCGACATCCGTGTTAGATGCATATCCGGACATGGGTATAAGGATATGATCCTCCAAGGACTCTCCAAATACGTAGAAAAACTTAAAAAAAAATTGAACATACCTGTGTCGGACACATATCCGTATCCGACACTCACACCCGAGTTCGAGCAACATAAGATGTATTTGTAGTGCTTAATCCTTCAGAACTGTTTGTATTTTTCAAAGGAGTAAAGCATGGTATGACCCTCGTTTTTTTTTTTCTATCAAATAACCCTTCCATGATAAATAAGTGGTAAAATGACGTTTTTGTTTGCATATTCTTTTATGCAGGATTTGTTCGCAATAGCTCAGGATCAACCATTTCGGTTCCCATCCACGTTTACCTTTGTTTTGCGGGCATTTTCCACACTTGAAGGTGAATCTCATTCATCATAATAATGTTTGAACTCATTCACTAGGAAAATTAAACTTCATTTTACATAAAGATAGCAGAAATCTTATACACTGCTTGAAGATGTTAAAAGAAGAAGAAAATTATTCCATCACGGCTCTGTTCTGAGGATCATAATTTCCTTGCAGGTATCGGCTACATACTTGATCCGAATTTCTCCTTCGTAAAGATTGCTGCACCTTATGCACAGGTTCTTCACATCCTCCTAGTTAACATAGTTCTCTCAATGAAGCTTGCTATCCACTGGCAATTCATTTCAGTAAAATGTTAAGCTCTAATATTTCATGCTTCCTACAGGAGCTTTTAGATATTAGACAAAGGCAGCAAACTGGGACACAACTAGTGGAGGAGATAAGGAAACAAGCTGATGATGTACTGCACTTTTGATCGTGTTTCTCCAATTCCTCCAGTTCCTTTAGTTGCTATCGGATAGAAACTTTGCTTGCTTTGAAGCTATGTTACTCCGACTCTTCATTTTCCCTGAAGTATCCGTGTCCGACACCCATGTCCGACGCATATTCGGACAAGGGTATGGGGGTATGATCCTCCAAATAAATGGAAAAACTTAGAAAAAATTGAGCATACCCATGTCGGACACATACCCGTATCCAACACTCACCCCCGAATCCGAGTAACATAGCTTTGAAGTATATATAAATATATTTTTATTTAGTTCATTTTGGATATTGATAGCACCTGTATATATTTCAGGCCAGGTCCTACACCATGTCTATGCCATACCGAGTTCAGCGAATAGAAGAAATCGTGAAACAACTTGAATCAGGAGATTTGAGACTCCGAGTCCGGGTGCTAGAGGTATTGCACTGTGTATTTTGAAAATTACATTCCATTTCTGCTTGGAGTAGAGAAAATTCGAGTAGACTATGCTTTGCACTTGAATCTCCCCATTCTCGTTCTTTTCACTTCTGTTTATTCTTAATGCAAAAACTGCATAACAGTCCGAGAGAGCAGCACGGAAGGCAACAATTCTGCAAATGGCAACCATGTACACAGTACTAGGAGGTTCCCTGCTAAATCTAGGTGTCACCTTCAGCAGTCAAGGCGGCCAAATTATTGCTAACGGATCATTCCTCGGAGCAGGTGACATTCTCCTTCTTAACTATGTTACTCGAACTTGCGTGCGAGTGTCAGATACGATATGTGTCCGACACGGGTATGTTCAATTTTTTTTTTTTTTTTTTTTTTTAAGTTTTTCCATGTATTTGGAAGGTTCTTGGAGGGTCATATCTCATACCCATGTCCGAATATGTGTCGGACACGGGTACTTCAAGAAAAATGAAGAGTCGGACAACATAGCCTCCTACATAGCCTTCAAATTAGGATATTGATTCTTTTCTTGTTGAACTAACTTGATATCACCTGCATGACTGACAAAAGTGTTTAAAATTTGTCCAAATACAGGAGTTTTCTTGACACTTTTTCTTAGGTCAATGCAAAGGGTGAAGAAACTAGATAAATTCGAGAAGATGATATGATTTTAACCTCACAAGGCAAAGGATTTCTTTCATGTATATGCTCTTTATCAGTCAGGTAATCTTATAAGAACCAAATATCAATTTTATATGTATTTTTTCCTCAAATATTTGAGGGTGAAAGTTGAAACCAATTGACGATCATATATGTACAAAACAATGATAGGGAAATGCCTCCCTGCTGGGAAAATTCTCTGAAAATGCAATAAAAAAAAAAGGAATTTCTCAAGACAATAAAATATTGCTTATCGTACTCGTCGTGCTTCGAATCAATCCGATATCTATATCATGTCGATTGAAGATCCACTTACATTAGTGTAAAACTAATTTAGTTTTACACGCTTTTGTAATTTTTTACACGATTTGTATTTGTTTAATTCGACCATTGCATTTCATGCTCTATTTATATAAATTGTGCATGTCAAATTATGAGTAAATTAAAAATGTCTAGTTATTTGTTTGATGTAAAAAAATTTCAATCTTATATATATATATATATATATGGTAATAACCAACGTCTGAAATACAACTATTTGCACTTGCAATTTCAGACAAAGAGGCCAAAAACCAAAAGAGATTAAAAGACTAGCAATGTTTTGAGAGAGAATTAGCCATGTATTTTAAGCTCTATCCAATTGACAACTACCATGGTTGCAATTGCAGGCTTAAACAGGCAAGAAAAAACTAAAAGAGAAAGAAATGAACATGTCTGTTATTAAACTGAAAATTTCCTTTTTTCAACTATTCAAAACATAATTAAATTTTATTGTCTTGAGGCATCACTTTTCTCATGCTTATGACTTGATATCTTTTCTTCTAAAATTTTAAGTATTTTCTGTGTCATGATAATTTTCTTCTAAAATTAAGTATCTTCGAGAATGCTTAATTATTTCTTGATACCTTGAGTGATGGGGTAATTTATATTTTGGGTCACTAAATTTAGCATCAACTTTTAAGTAGGTCACAAATATTTAATTTCATCAAATTATATCACTGAATTTCTATTATTAATAAATTATGTCACTTATTTAACTCCGTTGAGTAATTCTAACGGAAAAACTTACTAAGCATGTATATATTTTTTACATCTCATCAAGATAATGCTTGACCGACATTTTAGGTAAAAAAAAAAAATTCACGCTGATTTTTTTTTTTTTTTAATTAAAATTACTTAACGAAATTAGTATAAGTGTCTTAATTTATTAATAATAAAAATTTAATGATGTAATTTGATGAAATTAAACGTTTATGACCTATATAAAAATTGATGTTAAATTCAATGATCCAGAATATAAATTACTCTGAGTTATGACTAACGTACTATTGATTCCTCTCCTGGAAGTACTGATTCCAAATACTTCTATGCTGGTTGCTAAATTGGCATACAAACTATACCAATGCATTTCTTTGTAGTTTCTACTGCAAATTTCAAAAATAAGTTGGTGAATTATAGCTTCTCAGACAGATGCCGATAAGATCATGTATTAACATATTCTAGACACTTTGAACTTAAGGCTTAACCCAGTTAATTCATATAATTACTCTTAAAAGATGGTACCGGTAAGTTTAAAATTCAAATTTTAGCATCTGCAATTTCTTTTTTTATTTTCGAACTCCTTTGTAAAAAAAAAACATATTCTGGACACTCTGAATCTTAGGACAAAATTTAATGTACATTTAACATCAAAGTTAACATGCCAAAAATCAATGAACAAATTAATGGAAAGGACGAACATAAATATGCTCAAAAATCAATATTGAACTATTGATGTTTACACGAATGAATACAATAATTTAGCACCCAAAGAAAAAGAAAAAAAAAAAAAAAAAAGCCATCATCTTAAAAACAACTTTCGATTCTAATTGCCAGAGCATCTTTGAATTACTCTCTGTAAACCATTTCTAAACATTGTCATAAATCAGGTGGAAAAGGCAAAATTAGGTACAAAACAGGTGCTGCTAGTTAAACCACAGATACGATACTTGGAGCTTGCTGTGCCAAAAATCAACAAATTTAGACTCTGGATGTTCCAAGTTTTCGTTGGAACAAGCGTTTCAGAAGGTAAACTTGAAGGATGCTTGCCCCAATAAGTGCAGCTGATTCAAACATTGCCTTGTGAATTGCTCGACGGCTCAAGCTATCATTTACTGGACTCAAATTATAGCAAAAAAAAAAAATAGATAAAGATTGTTTGGCTCTTCCTTGGACAAGTTAAAAACTAAACCTATGACCAATGTAAAAGGAAAATGAAGAGCAAAATTAATGGCCATGGAAAATAGGTCCAAGCTTTTTTACCATAATTGTCAAACTAAAAAAGGCCTAGTACTCATGGCAGCAGAACTAAGCTCCCTTTCCAACAGGGCAACATATTGAACGACAAGTGAAATGGAATATTTATAATTTTTAAAATATTTAAATTTTAATTTACTTATTTATATGAGATTCGAATTCGTTTACTATCTAAATATTACTATTCACATTCGCATCTCATTTAGATAGCAATATTCATCGAATATCTAAATTCACTAAATATCAAAATTTATTAAATCAAAATTTTTAAGATAAAAATATAAAATTAAACAAAAATTAAATATGTAAATGGATATCAAGATCCGTTATCTGTATAAATAAATCAGATTCAGATAATGAATTAGGATATTTACGCTATTCGCACCAACATCAAAACGGATTCGGATGATGGATATCCAATGATTCATATCCGAATCCGTTTCGAATCTATTGCGGATAGTCAATTTAATATTTGAATTAGTAAAAAACATATCAAATAGTATAAGATATTCAATTTTTTACTATCCATTGACATCCCTAAAATGGATTCAAGCCTTGAGAATCCGCCATAGATTGTTGACAAAAGCATAACTATTACCACTTTTCGAGATAAAAACATTTAATCTAAAGACTTCGAGGGATTAACTGGCGCAAGAAGTAATAAAAAAAATTGAAATAGAGAGAAAAATAAGTTCTTCAAAGCTACCTACTGCCTGTCGGTCAGTCTGAGCCTCTATCCAATGCTGTTCAAATTGGATGTTGTAAAGAGCTTCCTCCAACTTTGATATCTGCTCCAGCAAGGGAGTAAAATGCTCTGCAGACATCATTGAAAAGGAAGTAATCATCTTTCCCATTTTAAAAGGGTTGAAAGAGGAACCCAACGTTTAATCCAATTGATTTATGCAATCTATGTTACTCGGACTCGGGTGTAAGTGTTGGACGTGGGTATGTGTCCGACACGGGTATGTTCAATTTTTTTCTAAGATTTCCATGTATTTGGAGGGTCTTTGAAGGATCATATCCCCATACCCATGTCCGGATATGCGTCGGACACGGATGCGGATGTCGAACACGGGTATTTCAAGAAAATTGAAGAGTCGGAGCAACATAGCATGTAGTTACCCTTAAGAGGTGACATCCGACAGATATGAGATACAAATCTCAAAATCTGCAACCTTTTCTTCTATTATTAAACTGCGGGCTCCTTTCTATAAAAAAAAAAAAAAAAAAAAAAAAAAAAAAAAAAAAAAAAAAGGGGGGATTGAAAGGGAACAAAAGGAAGCAAGGGAACATCTAACTCACCATCTTTTACATGCTGATCATTGTATGCAAAATGCCCAACTTGTAAATCAAAGTCAATGGTTTCATGATAAGGAGATTTGTTATAGAAGCAGAAACGGAAAACCCCTTTCTTGTGGACAACAAACTCGTATTTTTCACTTATCTTGTCACGAAAATCATGAATCTGATCTCCGGAAGGTCCCTTAATCTGATAATCTCAATAAAGTTGACAAATTAATTGTTAATATTTTGGAGTGAAGTAAAGAGCAAGGAAAAGAACCAAAACAAGCTTAAGCTTAGCATGTTTAAAACCTCTCTGTGTTCATCGAAAATGCTAAAAAAGTGTCTTAATAATACTGGTAAATACGATAATTTTCAATGCATTGAATGAAAAATGTTTTTATATGCTAACTCTAGTTCAACATTCCTCGCAAATTTGGAGTGTTAGCCCATCCAATATTGAAAACTCAACTTGAGATAGTTATTTGTTATGTTACTCGGACTCGGATGTGAGTGTCGGACATGGGTATGATCAATTTTTTCCAAGATTTTCATGTATTTTGAGTGTCTTTGGAGGATCAAATCCTCATACCCATATCCGGATCTGGGTCAGACACTAATATTTCAAGAAAAATGAAGAGTCGGAGCAATATAAGTTAATTGAGCCCTTTAAAGTTTGCACATAGGTCACTATTGGATTTTTCTCTAGAAAATTTGCTTCCATTCTCAACAAAAAAAAAAACCTGTAAAATTCCTTGAGACGATTGTAGTCATAGTAAACTTAGCAGAGGCAGCAAATGAGCAAAAGAAAAAAATAGACCATTACACCATTGCCTGCAACTGTATTGACTATATTAATGGCTCTTTGAAGTAAAACCCAGAAACAATGAAAAACTAACTAATGCATCTCCCTATATGCAAACTAATACAGATTATCACTACCTAGAGAGCTTCACATATTTCCCGTACTTTTCCCATTTTCAAGAGATTTACAAGCAAATTGGAACAATGCCATTTACGACCTATTGTTCTTATTTAAAACAATTATCAATAAAAGGAATTTTCCTAGAATTAAATGATTAACTTCAACGAATCCCGGTCTTAGCCCAGTTGATTCATATACTCGCTCTTAAGAGGTGACATCCAACAAGTCTAAACTCGAATCTCAGCACATATAATACCTTCTCCTATCCTCTAGCTGTGACCTACCTTGTATAAAAAATAAATAACTTCAATATTGGTGGAGTTTTTTTTTTTTTTTTTTTTAAATTAGACGTGTCTTTTTAATAATATTATAAATAATAAAATTGTTTTTAAAATATGCTTAAATGGACAAATATCAAGTATCAACCCTTTAAACTAACTTGTAGAGTTAAAAAAAGCCCATGCCAGTTTATTGAATAATAATTCATTAAAAAAAATTCCTACCCTATAAATTCAATAAAGCATAAACAGAAAAAAGAAATTCATAGATATACATGCAAATATACAGATTCAGACAAAAATCTTGCAGAAGCTATTTACATCTCAATAACATTCTTTTTTTACTTCCTACAGATAGTTACCCTTTAATTCGATATTTCAATACAATGAACATTGAACAAAAAACAATAAAACCAATCAATCTGATGAAACAATTCAAACCCCATACTTTCAAAACTAATCAAAAAAGAAGAAAAAAAAATACCCCCAAAATTCGAAAAGGCAAAAGGATTAGAAAAAAAAAAAAAAAAAAAAAAAAAGAGGAAACGTACCACAAGATCGACGCCTTCGTCGTTAAAATTCCAAGGGGATTCAGCCTTAATTACGACAAAAGAGATATGAACAGTGTCACCTTCGAACTTGACGTCATGAGACAAGCATTCTTCTCTGTCCATAGTAAATCTCAACCCTTCTGCTTCTTTTAAACACCATAGGAACAAACCCATTGCTATCCATGCAATCTCAACGCATTTTTTCCACCCATTTCCGGCCATCTCTACCAAATAAAACAGAGCCCACAATTTAGATCCCTGGTTGCTTTTAACAAGACCAGATCAAGACATGAGATTAAGAAAAAATTTAATAATATTAATACCTACGAGTTCTTTTCTGGCAAAAATCTGATACGGGTTTAATTCTTTTGAACAAAAAAGAATCGTAATCAAAGCGAAAAGTTTTGGCTTTTTTCTTTTTCTTTTTTGGATAATTAAGCTTTTTTCTTTTTCGTTGAAGAACAGAACAGAACACCTTTCACCAACGTTAAAGAAGGTGTTTTGGAGGAAACTTAAAAATTAAAACTGTAGGAGGTTTGACCATTTGAATAAATGTGTCATTTCTCATTGGCTGAGGTTTTTTCCTCAACCAAAACGATGTCGTTTGAACTCGAATTTGACTCAATTTATTGCTTGCGTGTCCAGACATGATTGGCTCAGGCAGCAGCATAAGCCAATAGAATGCTTCCACGACATATTAGCAGGAGCTTGGGACAACTTTTATTGATAAAAACGGATTTTCCGTTGAATTTAATAAATTTATTACCAATAAAATAATTAATTTTACACACTTTCAAAAAAATTATACAATTTATATTTTAACAAATTGATCGTTAGATTTGACAATATCGATTTTATATCTTTATTATATCGATAGAAAATACTGTCTTTTTTAATATATATATTTAATGATTTAAAGTTTTTTACATCGAATAAATAGTTATATATTTTTAATTTACTCGAAATTCAACATGCATGATTTACGTAAATAGAACATAAAATACGACTGTTAAATTAAAGAAATATAAATCATATAAAAAATTATAAAAATGTTTAAAACTAATTTAATTTTATATTAATGTAGACTGTAAATGGATTCCTCTTCAATATATGTAGTTCTATACTATATAAATATATATGTATATATATATATATATATATAAAACCTTTAATACAAAATATTTTTCTAATCCATCTATAACACCGCAATGAAAAAAAACCTAGATTATAGTATGATGACAATGAGAAAAAAATATCTTGTAATGTTGTAATCTATTTCTTAAATATCCAAGAACACCCTTACTTATATATGATGAATATTGGAATTAATTATGGAATGCTATGTATCTTTTGAATGACTAATTGATTAAAATGAAGTTGAATCAAATTAAGAGTAAAAGTATTTTAAATTGAGAATAATTAATGCTTGATAATTAGAATACTCGAGGATAATGTGTATGGGAAATTAGTAAATCTGACACTTTTTGTAAAAGTGATAAAATGAACTCAAATTCGAAAACTAATCCGAAAAAATTCAAACTTGAATCCCTCTAAATTCGATTTGATTAAAAAAAGTCAAAAACTTGAATCCGAAAAATTAAGACCCAAAATGGTCCGAACATGAAAAGATCCAAACTCGAAAAAATCCGAACTTGAAAAAAACTCAAACCCAAAAAATCCTGAACCCGAAATCGACCCGATCATAAACCCGAATTTAATACTAAAAATAAAATGATCAAATTATAATTAAATAAATTTTTATAATACAAAACTTTAATTATCAATTTTATTTTAATCTTTTTTATTAATTTATTTAATAATAAAAATTAATATATATTAAAATAAAGCTTAAATACAAAAATAACCCTTATACTATACTACTTTTTACATTTTCATACTTAAACGTATTATACTTTCATTAAACAAATTGATATTTTACACTAACATTGTTTTAACAATAAATACTGATGTAGTAAATAACATCCAATTAGGATCTTTTCTACGTGTCAAAAATTATCAGATCTAGCATAAAATAAGGATGTTGAAACGTTTCTCTTTTTTTTTTTTTTTCTTTCTAAAAGTGAAATTGAGGATTTTCCATAGAAATGCTCAAACAAATACCATAACATTGTACCATTTTCTGAGACTAGTTATACACCTCTCCAACCTCATTGATTAAAGTTTATTTGGACTCTGCCAATCAAACAGACTTCCGGGTGGAAATTATTACCGAGTGCTTTTATCTAAAGAGAAATAAAATTTATCTTGCCATTAATTTAATAATAACTCATATTAAGCATTATTTTTCAGAAAAAAAAAAGGAACATTTATTCTAGTACAATCATTCTGATGTAAAAAAGTAAATAATAGGGAACGATACTGGAAACTAGATGATACAACAACACATGAACATGAAAACGAACACGAAATTTACTCTATCCAACTTTCTATTATGAACTCACAGAGAAATGTCTTTACCAAAAAGTCCAGTTATTCCTTTTCCAGGGTCGCTTTGCTTCACTATCGACTCCCCAACCAAAACCTGTAAGATGCATTTCATAGATTTGAAATACCAATTTAACTTCAAATTTCTCACCTACTTTGCATAGCACACAGTCAAAAACTTGGCTTTTTTCACATTCAATTCACAAACCAAAGTAGGGCTTGGATGAACAAATATCTAACAGTGGGATTATTACTTCTAGGAGGTTGATGACTATAGTCTTCACCTGGTTATACTTACTTTTGTTTGTAAAAAGTAACTCAGTATTACTTCCACCCCATACAAAAAGTAACATAGCAACATGCAACAGAAAGAAAATACTGTCTTCTAGTTCCAAGTTCATCAAGAAAGAAAAACATTTTCGATATCAAACAAAGAATGCAATATGCTCAGAACTTATGTAACTTACTGCTTTAACACCAGCTTCTTGCACATAAGCAACATCATCTGGAGTAAACAGCCCAGATTCTCCTACAACCTGATGTGTTAAAGTTAACAATAGATTATTTAAACAATTTATGATATGTATAAGTTGCATGGACATGCACTAACTTTATCTTTTAATACATAGAGAAATGAATATGGTGAAACCTCACTTACAATTATATCTTTCTGGCGAATCATTTGGCCACGCTCTCCTTCGAGAAGCTTCTTTGTGTTACTGATATCTACCTCAAATGTTTCTGAAGACAAGCAAAGGGATGAACCATATGACGCTTTGATTGTTAACATTATAGTCATAGGTACACTTCAGATATTTCAGAAGTTGATATACATGAAAAAAATTAATCATAATACTTAATTTAAAGCATTAACATGTTATACACACAAAACACAAGCATGTAGGGAGAAAACCAACACCTAAAAAGCTAAAACCAATCAAGAATGTTTATATCACCCAAATATAGCTAAAGAGGATCGATTTTTCTCTTAAAAGATATAAAGATTTTAAATGCATTATAAAATTCAACACATCAAAAGTTAATCTTCTGCTTCCTACAATCACATGTGGGTTATATTATCATACCATAGTTATAAAACAAAGATCATTCAAAAGTTAATTTGTTCACTTACTACAACCACATGTAGGCTATGTTATCATACCCTTGTTTTTTAATTATCAAAAGCCAAATCAAATTTAAAATTTTCAAAGATGTTAGCGAGAATTTTTATCAGAATTTATTTTCGCCTTCTGGATGGTTGGTGGCTGCAAGGGTCAAGCAACCTGCGACTCTCTTCACTATATTGCACATTTTGATTTTGACTATTGGAAATATTATCCAGGTATATATTCTAAGGGATGTGGTGAAATGTGTGTGTATATATATATATATATATAGAGTGGTGAACGAATCTTAGATTTTAGATTTTGAATTCATTTCCCCCCCTTCTGCTCTGGCTAGCATTGTCTCTGGTAAGCCAGTTTTCAAAATACCAATTGTGAACACCTGTGATTGGGATTGCTTGATCCACAAGGTTCTTGGGGTGAGGGGCAAATCAATAAATAAACTTTTACACATTCTCAAACAAGTCATAGAAGTTGATAACATCAAGGAAACAAGTTTGATACGATGATCAGAAGTTTCATGAGGCAACTCAATTAGTAATTGCAAAAACTTGAAAAACCTTACCAAGGTTACGATTATTGATACCAATAAGTTCAATCCCCTCTATACCAAGAACACGATCCATTTCCCTCTCATCATGCACCTGAAGGAAAATAATGGAAGCAAAAATAAAGCTATATTGGAAATAAATACCCATATATGAAAATTTAATAATACCAAATGTTAAAATCTTGTTATGAAGCCATGGGTTCACTTATGTTTAACTCATAAAAGACTCAAATATACAATGCCAATTGAAAGAAGAAAAAAAAATGACCTCAAAATGGTCAATAACTATGGAAATTCTACTCCCTAGTGAAATAAGTTTCATGAATCCAAAAATCACCTCAACAATTCAAAAGTAATGGAACAATATTAATAAAAAGAAAGCTCTGTCTAACCTCTACAAGCACTGCCAAACCAAGCATCTTGCAGATTTTAACCATGTATCTGATGTCAAGATCAGGCAAAATAGCAGCAATTAAAAGTATTGCATCTGCTCCTTTAATTCGAGCATAAAAGATCTGCCACGCGTCTATCACAAATTCTTTGCACAATAGAGGGCACTGCATTCATTATGATGGCAAGATTTTTACCGTTTAACCAAGTGTATATAAAATAATAAAATCAAAAGATTATAGATTCAAATGACTTATACAACAGACCTTTACTCCAGCATTTCTTATTGCCTCCAAATTTTCAAAGCTTCCCTTGATTGAAGAAGAGGATAAAAAGCAAGTCAGCGGATTAATAAACAGAATGAGCAATTGAACACAATATCTTCAAAAACAAAAATAAAAATGACTAAGTTTACCTTAAAATACTTTTCATCTGTCAAAACACTGAGACAAGCGGCTCCACCCTTCTCATATGATCTCGCAATCTCAACCTATCACAAGAAACAGATATATATATATATATATATATATATCACAAATTACTCAGTAACAAAAAGAAATAGAATAATTGAAAAAAAATATATGATTCTTTAGTTCACTCTTTCTTGAAAGGTTTTACCTGGATTGAAACATACTCTAAAATTTGAAAATTTCCTCCCTACCATAATTTCAAGAAGAAAACCTTAATCTTTTAGGGTATCTATACTTGGATTATTATTATTCTATAAACGGCGGTGGAGGTAGAAAGTTGACACGAGTTTATTGAATAACTAATTAATTCATTAATTTCATAAATATACCTGATGGGACATTTATAATCCTCTAACCTCGCTTGTGGATTTTTATGAATATACCTAATTGGACATTTATCAATCCGCTCTAATTTTGTTTGTGGAAGAACCTCATTTTTATGACAAATCCGGTCCAACTTTTCGTATCAAAATTTCCGATAAGAATTTTACAAGTGAGGTTAGAGGATTGATAAGTGTCCATTAGAAATATTTATAAAAATTAATAAATTAGTTACTAAATTAATACATGTCAACTTTCTACCTCCATGGCGTTTCTAGAATAATAATTCGACAAGTAATTACCAAAAGGTAGCTAACTGTTTAACACTTATACTGGGATAATTTCCTTTCAATAATTATAAACTAAAAGAAAGAAAGAAAAAAAGTTCTTTACTGGATCAAAATTCTCTCTGAGAATTCCTCTGCTAGGCGAAGCCTTCTTAACCTCAGCAATTAAACCAGGCAATCCAGTCCGCGAATGTGCCGCCTTAAGAGCCCCAATGAAATCTCTAGTCGGATGTGCATTCTCGATAAACTTCTTCAACGTAACCAAAGGCTTCTTCTCTTTCATCTGCCAAACCCAAAAATCATTATCACCACAGAATTTTTTATTTTTTTTTTAAAAAAGAAGGCAAAAACGAATAAATTGAATTAAAATTTGAAAAAAAAAAAATTACTTGGGAAACTTCTACGTGTTTGTGCCAAACGATTTCTTCAAGAATGTTACGAGGAGTGTTTCCCTCGTTCTGCAAACGGAACTCGAAGGGACCCACGTAATGCAAAGGCGGACCCGTCGTTGGCCGTCGCCGTATTCTAATCCCTTGACTCTCAGCGACTTCGTTTTGGAACATCCCAACTTCCCATTCCTTTACTTTCAAAGCATCTTCCTCCTCTTCCTTTTTCGGAGATATCCTCTCCGACTACACAATTTTATTTTATAAAAATCAATTAAAAATATAAATTCAATGTCTATATGTAAATGATTATCATTATCATTATTATTAACCTGTTGGGATCGAACGGCGGGAAAATTGGAGCGACGGAGAGGAAGGTCCATTGAGTAGCGTCTGAGGAAGAAATTAGGTCGCTGATTAGAGGAAAGAATTGATTGGAAGGAAATTCTAGGAGTTGTTTTCAGGGAAACCAATCCCTCCATTTTTGCAATTGAAAAAGCCCTAGGTTTGCAGTTTGGCTTTGTCTATTTTTTAACGTCTTGGTTTTGGAAGACGAGTGGATATCTATTTTATGGACTTTTTTTTTCTTCTAATTTTATTTTTAAAAAATTTGATAACTACAAAGGGGAGTGTGGAACATTAAGATATTTTTTGGTAGTGACTATTTGGTAAGAAGATAAATGACAAATTGTCCAAGATTTTTTTTCCTATTTATTTTTTCCTATTATTATTATTTTATAATAACCAATTAATTTGATCCTTTTCTGTATGGTGGTGTATTATTAAATATCCTTAGGCAATTATACCAAAATGGTAAATCTTATCAAGTTAGAATTAGGTGGAGAAAGATTGATTTTTGGTTTGTTTGTTTTGTGAAAAATAAATTATATAAAATGTTTTTTGAAAAATAAATTTATTTTTAAAAAAAATATAATTTTTATTGTTTGGATGATCTTTTATAAAATATTTTTTATTATTTGATTTTTTTATAAAAAATTTGTATTGATATAAGAAGTAGCGATTATTAATTATTTATATTTTTTTGTTTTGCTTCAATTTTATATACAAGAAGTAATCGATCACTATACTTAAGGGATCAATTTTTTTTTTATTTTACTACAGCTTTCAAAAAAATAAAAGCATAAATATTTTTTGTTGATTTGAAATTCATGATTTATTGATTAAATTATTTTTTGCAAAACAAATACCAAGAAATACTAAAATTATTTTTCAGTTTTTTTTTTTTTTTTGAGACAAACTGACTCTTTAAAACAGCTTCTATCAATTGACAATTTTTTTTTTTTTACTTTAAAAATAAAATCTTGCTTGTTATATAATATATATACTAGTACTAGTAATTTTTAACATGTAATAAAAGTATTAAAATTAGTGAAAATATGAAATTTCAATGCATTATAATAGAGAAAAAATTTCAAGTAAATTTAAAATGCAAGAAAAGAGCATGAAAGGCAGGTGAAAAATCATAGGCAAATTTAAAGTGCAAAGCCTTTGCCCTTTGGAATTTCATTCACAATTCAGGGTAGCATTTGAAATATATAATATAGCTGCCTGCAATTTAACATTAACATCTTTTATTAGTTCATACATCCTAATTATTTATTCCCAAAATTCAAACCCCTCAAATTTGAAAGCGTAAGTACTTTAATACTTCGAAAGTGTTTCACTAATCCATGCGGAAGTTATCATATCACAAGAGCATAGTTACTTTACTTTGACCTAAAAGAATGAAAACCCGGGTATAAGGGTTTCATGTTATGCAAATACGCGTTTAGGTGTGTGCATGAGAGAGCAAACAAACCTTTGACTATTTGTTTATGACAATTTATTCTAAACATCCCATAATTATAAAAAACAATAAATAAAGGACATAATTAAAAACATAAATAAATAATTAACAAATATTAAAACATAAATGCAAGCAAAATAAAAATTTTAAAAATAAAAATTAGGAGAATTAAATTAAATACCAATTAAATCCATTAAATCGAGATTTTAAGACAATACATAATTAATTTATGGCTCGACTCTCAAAAAATCCCCAGCGGAGTCGCTAAGCTGTCATAACGGTTTTTCGACCGCTAAACGATTTTCAAAATAAATGGAGTCGCCACCAATCTTTTTTATTTAGGTGTGATTGGTCACCTAGAAAGCTTATCATTTTAATAAAATTTTAAAATTAATTAAAATTTATTAAAAAGATAATTTTGGTCTACGATAATCAAAAGTTTGGGTTCGAAAATACAGTTACGCGTGGGGAAAGTATTAGCACCCTCACAACGCCAGTTAATAAAACGGTATCAATTAATTATGTGTTATCTTAAATCTCGATTTAATGGACTCAACAACGGTATTTAAAATTAATTCTTTTTTATTTTATTTATAAAAAAAACATGTTTATTAATCGAAAAAGGAATTGCCATTATTTTTTAAAATGAAATTGGACATAAATATTTTATCGAGAACACTCATTAAATATTTTCAATATTTTTGGTGGTATTTAACGAGATCCTCTCACCTCAAGATATCTTAAGAATCACTACTGTGATATCTTTCGAATTCCGTCGTCAGCAACTTACATTCATTTCTTATTTAAATGCGTATGATGCGAATATTTAAATATGAAATACACAAAGTTAAGCATATAAGACATGTGATTAAATACATAATTATACGATTAAACATACGAAACATAGTATTTAGAAACACGAGCATGGCAAAATATCAAGCACGTAAATATTCATTTTTATTTATTTTTTATTTTGATTGTTTCCATTTTCGAAATGAAAACGAGTTTTTCGTATTAAGAATATCGCTAAATACTCCCACTACTCGTGGTGATATTTAACGAAATTCTCTCACCTCAGGATATCTTAGGAATCATTACTATGACATCCTTTGAATTCCGTCGTCGACAATTCGCGTCCGATTTCATGAGTTGCACATCTATCCATGGCGCAAACAAATAAAAATGCAATGCAAAAGATTAAAGATTTTTCTTTGTGCAAATTTTTCCTCTCTAGTTTCCTTTTAAAAATAAAAATATATATACATATATACATACATGAACACATACATCTTTTTTTTATGATAATTTTTATCTTGAAATTTATTTAAAAAAAAAAAAAAAAAACCTCTTTGCTACCTTCCTCAATATTAATATATATATATTTGATGGCATTAAAAAAATATTAAAATAAATAAATAAATAAATAGGAAAACCAAGTAAAGGAATTTTACCCGCTAAGGATATGAGTTGGATTCAAAACTCTATTGTAATTGGGCCAAGCAAATGGGTGAGCTTGCAAGCCCAAGGTTGGGCCTGGGTTCGAGTCGGTATGGGGCACGCGAGTCGGGTTTGGCGGCAGACCCGAATGCTTTCTTTTTCTTTTTTTTTTGAATCGGGTGTCGCAGGTCTACACGCGGGTTATCTTGACTAGCCCCATTTTTTTTTACTCAAAACGTCGTCGTTTTGGACGCCTTATAAAACCCCAAATCCTATTTTTTTTTCTTTATTTTTTCTTTTTTCTTTTTCCTTTTCTTTCTCCTCTCTCACTTTCTCCCAAACCCTCTCTCAAATGTTCTTCAGCCAACCCAAAAAAACCCAGAAATCGACCGGCAGCCATTGTGCTTCGTCGCGTCGCCATCGGTGGTCGGACTCTGTTTGAGCCCAAAATTCACCCAAACCACCTCCTTGACCTCTTATTCTCAGATTTGGGCTCCGTTTTGCCCAAATCCTAACCGAAACCTGTAGATCTAGAAAAATCCTCCAAGACCAAAACCTTCAGATCCACCGCAACATGCCATCGGATCGAGCCCGAACCTCCACCATAGCCTCTGCTAACCCTAGACTCATTGTTGACCGTTCAAATAACCCAAAAAAAAAATCCTAACCCATCGAACCTAAAACACCCGAAGGCCTAAGGTTTTTTTTTTTTGTATTTTTTTGTTTGGTGTCTGTTTTTTTTTATTTTATGGTTTTGGTTGCTTGGGTGTTTAGGTTTCTTTTCAGATTTTCGAAAACCAAAATGAAAAACCAACCTCCCCCTTCTGCTTGTGAATTGAATCCTATTTGTGCAAGGGTTGGGAACCAATTTTTAGGAAATCCCAGATTTTTTGGGTTTGGGTTCTGCCCGAGGAATAAAAAAAAAATTGGAAAGAAAAGAAAATGGTGGAGTGTGATATTGGTTGGGTGTGTGCAGGTGGGTGGCGTGGGGGCTTGGGTTGGCTAGGGTGGTGGCGTAGGGGCTTGCTGGCTAGGGGTAGGATGGCTGCAGGGTGCAGGCAGCAAAGGGTGTGATGCACTCTAAAGAGTGTATCTTTTTTAAACCTTGCAATTAATACGATCAATTATAGTAAAGTAGCATGCAAGGGTCGAATCCACTGAGATTGGTTTTTAGTTTATAAATTACTAGTTTAAAAGAAAAAAGGGTTTTGAAATAATTAAAAGTAAAAAAAAAACAAGATAAGTAAAAAAGCAAATAAATAAGAAAAAATCAAATATAAGAGAAGTATGGTTAAAGTTTCATTCTCCACCACTAGACATCATTAAAAATCAATTTAAGATTTATCAGCATCAATTAGCTATCAAAATTATCAACTGTAGATAAAAATAAACTCTGCTATCCCAATCTTTCCTTAGTTTGTCGTTAAATAGAATAAGCTCTCTATTTAATATATAATTATCAAACAACCTAAAATAAGCTCTCTAAATTCAATTTGATAACAGCTTTATGATGAGAAAAATAGGTTGATCTAAGCAACAAACACGTAAGCTCGGATTGTTCAACTTATGTTATGTTCCACATTATAATTCCCGAAAATCTAACATAATCATGAATTACAAATTGCCACTTATGAATAGAAAATCAAGACAATTACACGGATTAAGACTCCTAAACTAGCATTAGATAATTATCAAGATCTATCTAGTTGCGCACCTAAACAAATCAAAACAACATCATGAACAATTCTTATAGAAAAACACAATCAACTTTGATAGAAAACTAATGATAAATAAATCTGAAAATCAATTACAAAACTTGTCTAGGGCTTTGAAATCACCCTTAACCAAAGAAGTTTAGCCTAATATAAGCATTGATAATATATACATAAAACTAAAAAGAAAATAAAAAGAATGGAGAAGAAGAATAATAATGATGATCCCTTAAGTCTCCTCAAAAGATAATGATAGTTTACGGCTCAAAAAATGATATTTATAGAGCTTTTTGACCTTGAAAACCCTTTCTTGCTGATCAAGGAAGCTATGAGGCAAAAGAGTGCAAAATAAATTTTTTTTACGAGTTTTGCGGTTTTTCTCGGTTTTGGAGGCAGTAAGGTTGACGCCGCGGCGCCAAGTGGGTTGACTTCATTGTTTTTGCTCATTGATTTCGGTTTCGCGACTGATGCACTATCTCGCACTTCGTCGGCTGATTTGGATGACCATCCGTTGTCCGATTTAGGCGTGTAAACTATCGTTGGAAAGGTATTCAAGTCAGCTTCAAAAAGTCAAATAGAAAGTTTCTTCAAATAAGGAATTTAACATCATGTTTTCTTAGAAACAAGCTCCGGAGGTCAAATATGCCTGATCATTTAGCACTAAGAATTTGATCTTTTTAACTCCAAAGTCTTCTTCCATCTTTTGATTGCGACTTTGTAAGCAAGATAATGATTGCGACTTTGTGACTCCGGATGTCAAATATACCATCATTATTGAAATCTTTTGACTTCATTCTTTTAAATATATCTATAATTCAAAAATATAATATAAGTAAACAAGATAATGATTGAAAACATAACAAAAACTAAAAGTAGAAAGACGTAAAATGTATATTTTATGAGTTTATCAGGGTGGCCGTAGGGGTGCAATGTAGTTAGTGCTAGGCAAGGGGGCTGGCTGTGGTGGAGGGCCTAGTGCCAGGCCCGTTAGCATGGATGGTCTGGTGAGGCCTATATGGGCAGGGGGCCACTGGCCTGCTTGGCCAGCAGGCCTAAATGACTTGCCAGGTCAGCAGACCCGATTGGCCTGAAAGCAAGGGTCTTTGGGTGCAAATTTTGAGCCTCCGGGCCCACAAAACCAAAAGCTAAATAAAAAAATTAAAAATAGAACAACAAGGTCCAATATAGACCCGAAAACCAAATTGACAAGGTCAAGCCAAAAACGGGTCGAATTTACTAAGATTCGAATCAAACTTGGAACGCAAATTTATTTCGAACAAACCAACGATACAGGACTTAGATCAACGAGTGAGTGGACCATGACAAGAAATGTGAATAATCTGATGTTTCATTTGAATTGCTCTCGACATTCTAAATTGATCTGGACTTAACTCGAGTTTGACTTGAACTTAATTCGACTTAACTCGACTCGGAATGTGACTCGAAACTTTACCCGGACAAAATTCGATCACTACAAAAAGTATCGATTATTAATTATTTTTATTTTTTTCTTTGCTTCAATACTATATACAAGAAGTAATCGATCCCTATACTTGAGGGATCAGTCCTTTTTATTTTACTGCAGCTTCCAAAAATAAAGCAAGATATTTTTCGTTGATTTGAAATTCATGTTTTATTGATTAAATTATTTTTTGCAAAATAAATATCAAGAAATACAAAATTATTTTTCAGTTTTTTTTTTTTTGGTGAGACAAACTGACTCTCTAAAAAAGCTTCTATCAATTGACAATTTTTTTTTTTACTTTAAAATTAAAATCTTGCTTGTTATATAATATATATACTAGTACTTTTTAACATGTAGTAAAAGTATTAAAATTAGTGAAAATATGAAATTTCAATGCATTATAATAGTGAAAAATGCAAGAAAAGAGCATGAAAGGTAGGTGAAAAATCATAGGCAAATTTAAAGTGCAAAGCCTTTGCCCTTTGGAATTTCATTCACAATTCAGGGTAGCATTTGAAATATATAATATAGCTGCCTGTAATTTAACATTAACATCTTTTATTAGTTCATACATCCTAATTATTTATTCCCAAAATTCAAACCCCTCAAATTGGAGTCTCATATTCTTAAAACTGTTATAGGGGTATTCTCTGCTTGACTCTAACATCAATTTTTTTTTTTGGTACAAAGGAGGCCGCAGTCTGATAATAGAAAAAAGAGTTGTAAATATTAAGATTCAAACCCAGACTTGCATAAAGATGATTACACGAACCAACTGAACTAACTTTTGTTCGACTCTAATACCAACTTTAATAAAACAGTTTGTTTACACATTTCCAACATTTCCACTCCTATGAAACTGAAACAATACAAGGCACAAACAAAGAGGTGCCTGACTGTGGTGATAAGCTTTACCTAATCAGCCAGTCAAATTGAGGAACAAGCTTAATGCACCATGGGGCTGGTGTATTTTCATACATTTTTATCAATCAATGCAGTTTGTGCAAACATAACAAGGAAAATTTGACAGAATATTACATTGTTACATTGAACATGACAGACTTTCTGTAAGTTACCTAGGCTCACTTGAATTCCTTAGGCTTGATGCTTGAATTCAGAAAGAACTCCACCACAAATAAAACTCAGTGAATCTCCAAAAACCAAGAACAGGCTACATGAAGAAAATCTTTATTTAAACATGTTTCGCAATCCATCGAAGAGTCTTAAAGCTCTCAATTCACCACTCCTCATATCCCTCAATCTCCTCCTCAGTATCTGGAACCATTCACATAAGCAGAATGAAGCAGAAGCGTTAGGTCGATCAGGAAGCAACATATAAATATTTATTTAGCAGCAGTGTTTGCATGGTATTTATGGATGCGTGCTCATAGCTTCATGGTTTAAATTCCTTATTTTCATGAAATTACTATATGCCGGGTAACTAGAACATGCAACATCTAATTGATATTTTGTACTAATGAATCCTTGGCATACTCAGACCTTAATTCAGTGAAAATAAGTGGTGGGATTTGATAGACAGAATATGAAGCACTTCAATTTTCAAGCAGCCAAAAAGTGAGTACTTCACTCAATACCAAGGGAAAAACACTGAGCTTAAGCAGATTACTAACTGAAAACTCAGCATCCATTTGAGGGAGTTCAAACAACAGATTATAAGTGACTGGTTGTAAAACAAGCATCAACAGTGATGGACTAAACACCTTAAATAGAAATTTGAAAAAGCAAAGGAAGTGTAGTCTTACATATTGAGCGCGAAATAGTATTCTCTGCTCACTTGTACATAAATCTACTGCTAGCTGTTTCAGAAACACTCTTCGATTCAATTGCTTTGGAGATGTCACATCCAAATCCATGGAGCCACTTGCCTATAAAAAAAGTTAAAAAAGAATGACATACTGACTTGGAGGTATTTAAAGATCAGGCCTAATTCAATCCTATCGAATAAAGAGTTTTTCATTGTTGTGTTAATTTCAATCCATGAACAGTTTTTTCAAGATCTCAAAAAAGATCATTTCCTCACTTGCAAGAATTTGGAGTACTTTGATATGCTTGATTCACAACTGTCGAGAATAAATCGCAGTGCTTTTTCTTCAATTTCAGGGTATCTTAAGCCCTTCTTGATAGTAGATTTATTTGATGCTGCAGCAGCCATCTGGAGAAGCAACCTTTAAGAATTCAGTAATGAAACTTTAATTTGTGATTTAGAAGGTAGAGTTCTCAAACCTCTTCAAATTGCCTGCTCATGCTTGGGGGGCTGACTGCCAGGTAAGCATATGCCATTAACTCCAATGGCCAACCAGTGATTTGTATGGGATAACACTGAGAACTGCCAGAAAAGTTCACAAGTTGAAAATAAGAAATTAAAATGTAAGAAAAACTAAATATAGATAATGAAACAAATCGTAAATAATGTTGGAGAATTAAGCTTCTTCAGAAGACAAATATATGATTACCAAGATGTTTAACCATTTAGATAAGAAATGGAATAAATTAAAATTGAACTCCTCAATGAATCAAACCCAAAAATCTAGGAAAATTATTTATCCAGCTTACGCAGACAATCCATGCTTCCTCAAAGCTTCCAACTTCTCCTTATAACATTTGTCAGATTTTTTAAGGGATAGAGGTAGCTCTACAGAATCACTAGGATTTGTGCCCTCCTTTGGAACAAATCCATAAGATAACAACAGCTCTCCATTAGATTTTTTGCCATATGATATGAAAACCTGCATAAAATTATGTAACCCATCCATAAGACATTTCAAACTTTGCCAACTAACATGATATTATTGGTCCAAACTCCAAACTTTGAAGTTGTTCATGCTTACAACAGGTTATCACTGAAAATCTATGATCATTAAGAAGCCGTTTTATAAAATGTCACTTTAAAGGATCATTCCCAGATCCAATATATATCAAGCAAATATAGTGTTAGACAGTGAGTACAAAATTTATAAAGTATCTAAATATAGAGGAATATAGGTTTGGATACATATCTAGTGTGAGTGCTTGCAGACCGTCATGTGCATGTGCACAGCAGTGGCTACATGCATTCATGCTTATACGTAGTAGGAAAATTTATCATGCATGTACATATATGCATCTATAGGCAAGTTTTTTTCCTCCTGTTAAATACATTAAATGTACATTCCCTTGAATAGATCTCACAAAGCTTCCGAATCTGAAATACTTTAGCAACTGCCTTTCTTGGAAGAAGTCAGTAATCTTTTAAAGAAAATCATTAATGACAAAGCCAAATAAGAATATAAGTTCTATGTACAAGGTACATTTCTCTCCCTTCACATATATAGCCATATACAGTAACGAAATCAGGATTTACAATTTGGGGGGCGAAATTATAATTTTTATACTTATTTAAATTTATATGTAATTAAATTCTATATAAATACTAAAAAACTTTAGGAACATTGGGGGGCCACCGCCTCTGCCTGCCCCCCTAGTTCCATCCATGACCATATAAGAAAAGATTTAAACATAAAAGCTTTCATCAATAACTTTATTATTGCTCCAATCCTTTATGATCCCTGTGATCAAAGAATATATTTTATATTTATATATTTTAGATCAGAATCTCATTTACCTGCTCACCTGGCTGATATGCCTGACCTGTTGTAAAGACAACACCCTGTGATGATTTGTCGTAATCCAAAAAAGTTTCCACCTTAACCACAGAAAGACAAGTGAAGGCACTTAGATTAATTACATATCTTGTATGCATCCTTAATAGAGAAAGATCTCTCTATACCTCACAGCTATGGTTGAGCATATCTGCCCAAGGAACCAAGGCAACCTTTCCATCCATTGAAGGTAGCCTTACCTGAGTTCAACAGCAAAATGAAGATTTTAACTTTTCCATTCTTCTAAATCAACCATCCTCTTTTGTACTTTGTGTTAAACCTTACAGAACATTTATTATGCAAAAATTTATAAATAAAGTCACATATATAAATGGTATCAAAGGAAACTTGAAAAGTACAGCAATTTATTTCCCTCTTTAGTTAAATATTGTGGCAGAGATATATAATTTCATATAATTTATTCTTTTAAAAAATTCTAAACCACTCAATCTTTTTTTTTTTTGGGTTCAAAACCACTCAATCTTTTTAATATTGCTACTTGCATAAGTAATCATTTTCCAAGTAACCAGGTCAAGGATTTATAAAAGTTGAGAGTGATAAGAAAAACATAAAATTAAGAACTTGCTTACTTTTATAAATGACTTAATTTCTAGATAGCATTGTGGGATCAATTTATACTTCAAAACAAATTATTGAAATTTTTGCAAAATGGAAATTAACTTGTCCAAAAACCCTACTATGTTTTGAATTGACACACACAGAGTTGATCAGGTCAATACCCATTATAAAATTTCTAAGTAAGCTTACTTACCAATCGTGAGAAAAGAATGCCAAAGGACCATCTGAATGTCTCCATATTGAATACCTGCAAATCATTTATAGCACAAAATAAAAAGAAGGCACTTTCATGAACCACAGGATGTAAGCACAGTCTTGGAAATTCAAATTTAATGCATCGGGGTTGAATGCCAACATCTTCTCTTCTCAATCTAAAACCTAAATTTAAAGAATGCAGGATATTTGCAAATAAAGGTTGGTAATACAACATTTATATAAACAAACTTAATTACTGAAAACATATATTTACCTTACTAATTTTGCTTGAGTATAAAAACTTGGATAACACAAAGTGATATTTCCTTACTGATTGAACTTAAAGAAATGCTATCATCTACACATAAAGATGTTTAATGTGCCTTATTACAGAAGCTTCATAGAGTGGTAGCATCAGAAGCAGATCATCAGATTAATGCTTCAAATTACACTAACATAGCAGAAAAGTAGTTGTGGACTATAGAATAAGTACCTCTTCCGGGAATAAATCAGGATACTTGGAAAAGATCCTAAGTCTTAAATCGTTGTATCTACATGAAACATGATAACAAATGATCAGAAGCAAATTAGAACACTGTATACTCAGGCATATGTCAGCAGTAATATGAGAATATAAACCAATAACCAAATATGAAACAAGAGTAATGGTAGAGAGCCATACGTTCCGATAACATCAGTAACTCTTTCAATAGCCCGCTGCCTTATCTGCGATGCTTCTAGATACCTGTCTAGTTCTTCACGTGTCCTGAAACAATACAGAGAGGCTGTAGAGGGAAAATCTGAGAGTAGACCCTTTTCCGTAGCAAGGTAAAACTCTTAAGAGCTCTACCATGTGAAAAAGTAAGGAAGGAAAATCAACTCACCAGTACAAAAGTGAATAGGGCTGTCGGGGAAGGGCAGAAATGTAATTGCCCCATCTCGAAGATTTCTGGAGACTTGCTTCACTAATAAGATAGGTTGCTAGCAATGGCCAATCTGGAACAGAATACTGTTTTAATACTTGACCAGCCTTAGGGGAACTCCACTCCTGGCATACAAAAATCACAGCAGCACTTAGTAACTACAATTACAGAAGAATTATGAATTCAAACCAATTAAAGCACTCCCATGTTTAACTTTAAACAAATTGAAGTCTTTCACAAAGGATCTGTTGGACTCTTGGGTTAATCCACCCATGAAGAGATATAATACACTCCGTCTTTTTATTAACGATAAGCTTGTAAGACTTTTAAGTTGGTCGGGATGGATGATCGCTTATAGAGGAAGACACTAGCTTACTTGGAGAAGATGTTTGCTTCTTAAGGAAGCCCTTGACCATTGAATGCAAAAGAGCTTTGTGAGACCTTGGTAGTTTCTTGTAAGAAACCCATTGGGTTGCCAACAATTCCATTAGATTCTTGAGAAAATTCTCTCTCCCTCTATTTTAAAGAAGGTTTCTGCATTGTGAATAGTGTGGATTCTGCTTAATCTCTATAGCAGTTTCCCACCTTGAGTTTGATCATAGACCAGAAGGTTTGTGAAAAGTCCAGAAACAAAAAATCCTGAAGAGCCGGTAATCAGGTTTGATCAGAATAAGATTTTAATTCAGCAATTTAAATCCGGTTAAATTTTATTATCCTACTGTTTTTGGTCTCTGAAAAACGTGATTAACATGCTGTAAATTATTGATTATGCCTATCTTTTTTAATAATTTCGGATTTAATAGTTCTATGGCATGTTAAATTTTATTATCCTATAGATCCATTTTTCAAACTTCAAAGCATATATATATGATTGCATCGTTAAGTCAAGAACTACAAAACCCAAATGTAATAACATCAAAAAAATGATAAGGAAAAACAAATTCGGTACTAATAACTTACTGAATCTGCAGTGATGAAAAGCGAGGGAGGCACAAAGAGAAGCTTCTCACCCTTCCTGATATTCTTCAAAGCAACCAATCCTCTCTCCCCTACTTCCACTTTGTCTATCGCCATCTTCTGGGGAGGCAAGCCTGAATCCGACAGCCATTTCTGAAGAGCCTCAGCGTTCTCCAAGGAATCACTATCGCAGCCCCAAGACACTTCCTGGGTCGCATTCGACGACGTCGGTTTGGTTTCGCTTGTGGAAACTGAGCACTGAACTGGGCGTACTTTCTTCAGAGAAAGTGAAGGGTAACTGTGAGAGTAACGTGACTTGCTGAGTTGTGGAGAGAGCGTTGAGAGGAGGGTAGTGTGGAAGATTCTAGAAGCTTCGGCCATGGCTGGGAACTGAGAAGGAGATTACCTTATCTGATGAAAAGAAGGTGGAGGAAAGAAGAAAATCCCAATCGAGAGGCTGTGATTGGGGTTTGGTCGTTTTTGACAGTTATAAATTTTTGCGCGGTTTTAACTGTCATCAAACGACGACGTTTCTTCTTTCCTAAGACAGTTCCCATCTGCTGATGCTTTATCTAAGCTCACTTTTTAAGGCTTGTAGATTGTAATAAAGAATCATAAGTCATCATCTTTGAGAATTTTATGTAAAATCCTAAAAAAAAAAACCTTTTTTTTCACAATGTTGGCAAGCATTCAACCTCATCTGTTGCAACTTCTCTCACTTACCTCAAAACTCTTCATCAAAGTTCAGAACTTCAATCCAAGCTAGAATCCTTAGCCAACAAAGTCCTTTTACTTTCCAAAAGAACCTCAAAATTCTCAGTATTCCTTAAACCCCACAAATCATATGGCCTTAACTTCCCCATTTCAGCGAATGGGTGTTCTTCAAATATGTCAAAGTAAACCTAGATTTCAGAGGAACTGAGGAAGAAACAGTTTCATGAACGAGACTAAATTAGATATATTGAAGCTACAACTACAATTTTCCTCTTTGAGAGCTTTGATCCAATGTTAACATGCCCAAACCATGTTGATTGCTTCAGCCCCAATAAGCCAGGAAGTAGGGCTAAGAAAAAAAACCGATTCAAATTGTAGTGTTCGGTTGAGTTTCAATTTGGTTTTTATTGAATTCAATTTGAATAATAATTAAGTATATTTAATTCTATTCGATTTCCAATTCATATTGAACCGAACCGAATTTTATTTTTTAATTGGATACTTTTTTAGTTTTTATAATAAAAAATTAAATCTTATTTTTAAATTAATAAAAAAAACTTAAAAATACTATAAAAAAATTCGATTCAAGTCAATTCGATTTTTGAAGCTATTCGATTCGTGTTTTAAAAAACCAAAATACTACATATTAATCGTAATTTTTTTTCCAAAACCGAACAGAACTGTTATCACCCCTACCAGGAAGGCTGATCCATACCAAAACTAAGTTCAGGGGACCCAAAAATATCCCATAAAATTGTAGTATGTTCTATAATTTTACAAAGCACAGAAGATTCTAAAAAAAAAACCATAACAATTTTATACACAGCACACTCATAATGGTATCATACATAAGGAAAATTAACATTCAACATTGATCTCAACTTTATAAAAGAACACTAAATAAAATCTAAATAATATTAGTCTTGAATTAGATTTACATGTTTTAATCTCCATATGACTTCTTTTCTCATCCCAATGCCAGTACTATTTCTAACTTGACATCAAAACTCATAGCATCAAAGCTTTGGTAGCACTTTTCCCTTGAAACAATAAACCAGAAATTCATGCCTTGTAAGTTGTAAAAGCCACTTAATTCGAGTAAACAAGTTTTCATGACACAGTTTGGCCATCTTATATACATTCACTCATCAGAAAAGCCATCAAATCTGCAAGAACAATAGTATATAATTTGCAATTCAAACCAGAGTGGCAAAGCACATCCACCACCTTAGATTAGCACAAGCAAACTTGGTAGAGCCATAACCTATGTTACTCGGACTCGAGTGTGAGCGTCGAATACGGGTATGTATCCGACATGGGTATATTCAATTTTTTAAAAGTTTTTCCATGTATTTGGAGAGTCGTTTGAGGGTCATATCCCCATACCCATGTCCCGATATGGGTCAAACATGAGTGTCGGATACAGGTACTTCAAGAAAAATGAAGAGTCGGAGCAACATAGACCATAACCATTCTTTTTCATCTCGCCCCTGCTTCACAATTTATGGTTTAAAAATATATACAATTCTTTAATTTTACCACCTTCCTCAATGGTAAATGGTAAAATGAAAGGAGCTGCTCAACAAACATTTCCAAAAACTTGACCTGAAATGCATGCACCACATCATGCAAGTTCTAATCTTTTTAGATGCACTAGCTTTATGCATCCCCAAAACATGAACCCACACTATTAAAGGCCATCTCCATAATTAATTGATATCTACAAGCATTTCAAGCCATCTAGCCAAAACGATGTTTATTTCAACAGTACACTAGAAACTTATATCGAGTAGTTTCTTACCTGTGAAGCTACATAACCACATAAATGCATTTGCTACCTGTGAAAATTACCTAGGCCTTGAGATTTGCATACCAGGAAAAACTAAAAAGTTAAAAAGCAACAAGCTCTCTATGTCAACAACAATCTAGTGTGTTATTACTAATTACCTAAATGTTACATCCACACCTCAAAAGTGGTTCGACTAAGCTCAAAATAACATAGAAGTCTTTAATAAACTGACAATAATAAACTTAAAGCACAAGATAGCAGCTCAACTAAAATTCAAGTTTGCTCTTTGATGAGAAGCTCTAGGTTGGTGCTGATCTAACTTGGGTTCTCTAAGCAATAGATTGAAGATGGGCAAATCTAATAGTTCCTCTGATCTTCTAGATAGTGCCCACTTGCAAAAGTGCACAGTGCCTATCGAAACATGTGATGAGAAATGTTGATATTTTAAACACGTTCTATCTTGAGTAAGGATGATAGCGACTACTGCCTCCATATCCTGTTCTACTACCATATAATCCACCTGGTCCACCATAACCAGCACCAGGGCCTGCATCGTAACTACCACTTGAGCCTGAACCACCATAACTTCCATAGCCTCCGCCTCCACGTCCATATGCACCTATACCACTCCCACTAAGCCCACCACCATAGGAACCAAATCGGCTAGAATAACCAAATGATGAATCTCCACGATAACCAGAAAAACCACCAGCACCAGCACCAAACCCCCCATAACTACCACCAAAATCAGCAGCAGCACCACCATAACCGCCATAATCTCCAAATCTATTGCCAAAACCTCCATAAGACCTATAAGGAGCAGGACCAAAAGCACCACCACCAAAACCACCATAATCACCAAATCCACCAAAATCATCATGGTATGTACGTGCCCTAGATTCACTCCCATATGCAGGACCAGGTGCTGGGTTTGAGGCTTTCTTTGGTTCAGCCTTCTTGATTTCAACCTACAACAAAGAAGCAAGTTAACCTAGGTTTCCTTCACGAATAAATTATGTTGACAGCCCGCCTTGAGAAGAAAAGAGTCATAACAACAACAAAAAATCTGCAATGAACTCAGCTAAAGTGAAAGTTGAAAAACTATATAAAAACCAACAGAAGTGCATGATGATATTTAACTCAAGAGAATAACAGTGGTTACTTCCGTCACTAGAAGAGTTTGACATGCCACTTTGCACTGTTTCTGTGCAAAGAGTATATACATATCTGTTTACATCAGATTGTACAGGGAAACATTGAACAAAAGTACTCACCTGACTACCCTCCATATCTATCATGTTTCCATTAGCCAGCACATTGTCAACAACTTTTTCATTGTCAAACACGATAAACCCGAAACCGCGAGAGCGCTTGGTTGCATGGTCACGTATTATCTCATGTTCCACCACCTTTCCATATTTTGAGAAGAAATCCTTGAACTCATCTAAGGTTCAAACAGCAATGAAAAAGAAAAGTCATAAATAAACAATATCCTCCAGTTAAAAGCATCAACAATAACATTTAGTAAAATAAAATATAACATTCAATGTAACAAAAGATGTATATACATCAAATATCAGACCTTCGGTAACTGATGTTGGAATCCCTCCAACAAATATTTTCTTAGTCTTGAAGTCATTTGACTGTGAAGAACCTTTTGGAATAGTTCTTTTAATCTCAACCTGTGCCAAAAAATCAATCCGTCATGCAAGATTGTAAAGACTTAAAAAAGTCTCACAACAAGATCAATCCAACTTTTCCATGAAATACAGAAAAGACATTAGAACTAAATCCACCCCAACAACAACATGGTGCTCACTTGTTAAGCTTCACATTACAAAGGACAAAGTATTTTTTTAGGTCCTTCAATAACTGCAACATTAACACTAAGAAGCTTAGCTCCACACAACTCAAATGCAAAGAAAGTAACTAAACCCTAAGAAACCAAAAACCAGGTTCTGAAATTTATTAGACCCCAACACAGTTAAAAAGTTGAGATTTTTCCAAATTGAAAACAACAGCAGAATCTTAAAATACAAGAAAGATTGAAGCTTTAGCTTACTTGTTTGCCATTAATAACATGATCCTCTTGCATAACAGTGTCAACAACAGAAGGATCCGCAAAAGTAATGAACCCAAAACCACGGGGCCGACCCGTATGCCGATCTTTCATTATAACAAAATCTGTTATTTCCCCATACTTTTCAAAATACTTAGTAAATGTCTCTGAAAAACCCCACCAATATACCCAAAACCCCCGCAAAAAAAAAAAAAAAAAAGAGCCAAGTCAGTAGCTTGAAGAATACCCGTCGAAGGAAAACACATATAAACCTCAAAGTAAAAGGACAAGCTCACCGAGAGTTGTATCCTTAGCTAAGCCTCCGATAAAGATTTTCCTGCACAAGATAGAAGGGGAAAAAAAAACTATTAAATATTGAGAATGGTTGGAAATAGGAAAGAAAGGGCAAAAGGGTATAAATTTGTATTACCCAGGGCTAGCGCCGTCGTTGTCACTGCCTTTTCTGGAACCCATGAAGGCTTGGGTTTTGAGATCTATGGAGGTCAACGAGAAAGATATGGAGGGTGGGGGAGGCTAGGGTTTGGAGACAAGCTGGACTAGAGAGGTAAGGTTAGAACAATAGATAGTAGAAGAAATGGAAAATCAGAAAGAAAAAATCTTGTGATTTTTTTTCTTTTTAATAATAATAAAAATGGGTTAATTTGAAAAAAAAGCCATCAACAATAGATTAAATGATGAACAAAAATTATTTTTAAAAAATATATATAAAAATTAAAAATTATTAAAAAATTGTAAAAATAAAATTATCTAATGAAAAAATCCAATAAAAATATGACATGTGACAACTATACCATTTCAGTATTTTAAAAAATTTTAATTTTTTATATTTATTTCAATTTACTTTTTTTTATTAAAAAGATTTTAAAAATAAAAAATTTTAATTTTAAAAAATAAATAATTTAATATTTTATTTTTATTTAAAAAATAAATTTTTTTTAATTTTAAAAAAAATAATTTCAAAAAATTATTAATTTCTAAATTTTTTTAATTAAAAAATAACAAATATTTATTTTTTTAATATTTAATATTTTTTATTTTCAAAAATTATTGTTTTTTAATTAAAAAAGTAAATTAAAAAAAAAATAGAATGTTTTTTTTATTAAGGGTAATTTTATCTTTACAATATCTTTCCTAACAATTTTTTATTTTTTTCAAATAATTTTTGTCCATTAAACTATTTAATAATAATTGTATTGTTGATAGTATGTTTTTCAAATTTATTCAAAAAAAAATTTGAGCATGAATTTCCCATGGACCACATGGCTACAATGACTCAGCTTAGTTTAATATTGTTGTTGCGGTAGAAAAAAATTTAATTTGAAAAAAGTGAGTTTGAAAAGTGCTGTAAAAAAGTATTGTGAAAAATTATGATTGAAAATTATGAGTGTTTAGTATTATTGTCAAAAATTGCTGTGAAAAATTAAAAAATTAATTTTAATATTATTAAAGTAATTTAATATTAAAATATATCAAAATATAAAATTTAAATGCTTTTTAAGTAATTAATATAAATTATTTGTGAAATTAATTTGAATATATAAAAATATTTTTAGATATTAAAATTATATACAAACATAATATTTTACAAATTTAAATATATAATGTTATTTATTTGAAATAAAAAATCAAAAAAAATAATTATATACTTTCATATAAATAGTAAAAAAAATATTAAATGTTGATATTTTTAAATATATCAACGAGACAGTTCTTTTTAAAGCATTTTTTTTTTGTTTGGCTCAAATGTGGGAGACTATAAGATTACTGTTTTCTAACTTTTTGATTTGACTTGAATTTAACTGTGAAAAATAATTTTAGATAAAAAATATAATCCGTTTAATATTTACTTTAGCTGTCAAAAGCTGCTTTTAACAGTCAAAAGAATTTCTAAACCGGGCCTCAGTCCAACCATGGGGACTCAAAAGAAAAAAAAGCATATTACAATTTCCTCATGCAAAATAATAATTAAAAAAAAATAAAAAGAAAATTTTAATTTTCTCAACATGCAAAATAATAATTAGAAAAAAGTAAAAAGAAAACTCTAATTTTTTCTTTTACCAAAAAGTCATACACATCTCCACCCAACTCGTCAATATTAAAAAGTAAACCAAAAAAATAAAATAAAAAGTTAAAAACACTCTCATTGCTCCTTCTCCCTCCCAATCTCTCTTTTCATTTTCCTCTTGCCTTTTCATTTAGATCAATTAAAAAAACCCATAAAAAAAATTCACTATTATTTTATTTTCCTTTAAGTTTTGATTTCTTTCTTGGTTTTCTTAAGTTGCTTTCCTCAGTCTCCAATCTCCTCTTTGCATACACTCAATAACACGAAACAAATACTATTTTTATTATTTTATTATATAATACTAATAATATAGAAATATAGTTGCCAGTGGAATACCAAGGGAAAGGGGGAGGAGGGAGAGCTTTGTTTGAAGGGGAAGTGGAAAAAAAAAGGGGAAAAATCGATTTTTATGAGAAGATGAGCGGTGGGGGGTTTAGGGTTTCATCAATCCCAAACAGCGTGAGGAAAACGATCCAAAATATAAAAGAGATCACGGGTAATCACAGTGAAGATGAGATTTATGTAATGCTTAAAGAATGTTCTATGGATCCAAATGAAACCGCTCAGAGGCTCCTCCGTCAGGGTACTTTTTTCTCTTTTCTCTTCTCCTTTCAAGTCTCTTTCTAGCTAAGTTTTCCGTTTTTTTTTTGGATTTTTTTAATGGGGTACTTCTTTTATTTTTCCCCTTTTGGGGGTTGCTAAATGGGATTGATCTTTTTTTTTTTGTTTGGATTATGTTTTGTTGTGATCTTTGTTTTCTCGACTTTGTCTTTGATCTTAATTTCATTTTGGTGATTTGGGTTTTGTTGTTGGGGACTGTACTGGGTTGATTTTTAGTATTTGTTTCTTTATTTTTTGGGTGTGATGAGTTTGCACTGTTCATGGGATTATTAGATCTTGATTTGACGTGTATTTTTCAATTATTTTGATTCCTATATATATATATATATATATATCTGTAAATGTCAAGCTTTGGTTTTTGATTTTTTTTTCTTCGCAAATACGTGATGGTTGGTATTCAGATTTTTGTTTCCTGAGAGTTAGTTAAGGATTTAAAGTGTCTGTGTGATCTTTACATGTAAAGGAACTTAGCTCTAGAAATGGGGTTTTGATTAAAATTTTTCTTAAATGTTAGTGTTTTGCAGCAAATTTTATTATCTTGAAGCTCATTGTTTAATTATTCCCGCTTTCAGTTCATTAGTGAGGACATTGTGATTCTAAGGGTTTTTTACAAACCTATCATTTTCTGTTATTAGATTAGAATTAGCTTTCAGTTTCAATATTCTCTCTTTCTTGTTTTCCTTCTTATTCTGAGTCACATAGCTACTAAATGTGGCATTTACTGTTATAACACTAATTCACATTCTATTATTCTAATAAATTTTGAAATGGTATGCCTGTTAAGTGAAGCTTCTGGTTAGCATTCAATGCTACATTAAGTGTTTTGTGGAAGTTTAATGTGTTGATAGGCATCTGCAGAAGGCTGTGGCTTATTCACACTAAGGAATTTTACTGTTTCGCTTGTTGGTTTAACCACTATATCAAGACTGTTAGTTTTTCCCATGTTTTTGTTATTGTCTGTTTTTATCCCAAAATAGTTTATATTTTGATGTTTGTAGTTGCTTCAGTTTGGTGTCAAGTTGAGGATTGATATCATATTATGTGCTTTTATGTGCTGTCAGATATAGTTTATCAGTTTATCAGTTTTGTCTACTGCATATGAGTTATGGCTTGGTTTTGAGCAAACAGCTGTCAGATATATGTGGTTCTTAGCCTATGTTACTCTGTTGTTTATACCTGACTGCTTGCTTC
Organism: Fremontodendron californicum; assembly: GCA_030761205.1. Lineage (NCBI taxonomy): Eukaryota > Viridiplantae > Streptophyta > Magnoliopsida > Malvales > Malvaceae > Fremontodendron > Fremontodendron californicum. The sequence continues at coordinate 7,916,096 of JAULJL010000017.1, read as the reverse complement.
TGATATTAGACCATTTTAATTGGCACTAATCTTTGTAAACACTTGACTATCATGTGTTTATCAGGGTTTTATTTTATTTTGCTACCAAATAGATGACAAATTTGTATGTTGCCCTTCAGATCCTTTTCGTGAAGTTAAAAGAAAACGTGACAGGAAAAAAGAGGTAAGAGATTCTACTGCAAATTGTGCAAGTTTTTACTCTTTTTTTTAAAAAAATTTCTGTAAGTTCTGCAATTTTTTGTTTTTGAACCTTCTAATTTTTAAGATATTGGTTTAGAAAAGTTGCAATGTATTATATGATGAGTAAGCAAAGTTTAAATTCGAGTAGCTGATGGAGGGTAAGAGGCATAGGTGACTAGCACCTTTTTCTTTACCCATAGCCAATTGCTTTTCCTTTTAAGGTTGCTCTGGGGCTGGAGAGTTTGAAGTGTGAAGTTGTTGTGGGTGTTTAGGGTTGGTTGGCAACAGGAGGATGAAAGGGTGAAGAGGGAGTACAAAAGGTACTATGGCCCATGATTTGAAGAAAGTTGAGCCATAATATTTACATGTTCTTTTTGTTTTGAGATGGGGGTCTTGGGGGCAGAGACTACTTGGAAGTAGTTTGTCAAGCATTCCTTATATTTCAAATAAAGAGTATTATAAAGATTTGTTTTCGTTTTTGCTTGTTTCAGACTCAGATTTATCCTTTGCGGTTTATGTGCGTTTGTTTCTCACTGTTGCAGAATTTGAACAACAAAGAGTCTGCAGAGTCTCGGTGGAGATCTGCTTCACAGGGAAGGGGGAGTAGGGGCAGCCGGGGGAATTTCTCTCCTCATTACCCAGCACATGGTAAACAGAAATTTTGGAACAAAACTGTCTAAGATTATTGTTCGTTGAATACTGTCAGGGTTCTGAATAAAGAGTTGATTGTCTTGCATGAACTTGTGTTTGTTTCAGCCATGTGACTAATTTAGTACCAGGTCAATGAACAAGTTCCCAAGTTTTGTTTTGAATATGTTTTCCTTTCCCCTGCCCTTGCATTTTGTTGAGTTTTGTGTCAGATGTGGTTTCTTTTACTAGCCTGTGCGGTTGATGCAGGGCAATCTACCACTTGTCCCAAAAGCTATAGCTAATGGGAGGAGGTAAATTAATCCCTTTACCCCTTAGCCCAGGGTTCCAGTCAATCGGGGCGAGACCCACATCAACATGGGGTGATTGGTACACACCTAGGATGCTCCTGCATCACACACCCATGCTGGAAGAGTTTCGAACCCGAGACCTCTTGCTCTGATATCAATTGATGCAGGGCAATAGCTTTTGGGACAAGTGGTAGATTGCCCTGCATCAGCGGTGCTGATGCGGTGGTTGTTGACTTGCTGTTGTCATTATATCTTTGCAATTTTCTCAGTTTGATATATGAAATGACCATGAATGTGTGCTAGATTTTACCATAAATATTTAATATGAAATTTCCTTGAATCTTGTGCTAGATTTTAATATAAATTTTGAATCATGGTCAGCAATTGTTCTTACTGTAATTGTTGTCTGTTTATTTTATCAGAGGCTGATGGTTCCAAGAGTTATGGCCCTGGGAAAGATAATGGAACAAATCAAGTTGCAGAGAAAGGCAGTGGTCAATCCTCGTCAACCTCTCAGGAGACACTGGTAGCCAGGTGACTACAATTTATGGATCTGCTATCTTTTATAATTTTCAATTTTTTGTTGTCTATTGATGAAAACATGGCTTCACTTGAGTGTAGTTTGTTTGAATTACATTTTTATTATTATGTTTTATAGCCCTGTACCTGTCATGGCCGATGGTCCTACTGGTCTAGTGGCTGAAACCTCCTCTGCACCTCCAAGAAATGCTGCCAGTCAACCACAAGAAAATGTATCTGTCGATAACAATGAGTTTGGGAGTGCACCATCCCCTGTTGATGCAATAAACAAACCCACCATTGCATTTGGAAGCGGGGACTTGAGTGTTCAACCTGCAGCAAGCTCTAGTGACTGCTCCATGTCAACTGCTCCAGCATCAACATCAGCAATCTGCTTCTCATCTTCAGACCCTGTACTAGTTCCATCTAGTGATTCTCGGCTCCTTGGCACTTTGGGCACAATCAAACGCAAAGTGGGAAGCAACCAGGCTTCTGTAGAACCAAATGCAGTTATCCCTACTGAAAACAAATTGGTTTCTGGTCAGGATTCTGAAAAACTTAATCAGTTTTGGAGAACTTTTATTCTGTGTACTGATCAATCTGATTAGTTTCTTTCTATGACTTATTTTATAGCAGTTACTGAGATTAGTAGCACTTTCATGCAAGCAAAGATGCCAAGCAAATCCTCTGGAGTAGTGAAAAATCCACAGAGTGAGTCTGCCCAACCTTCATCTACAGCAATACATGGTTCCTCTATGAGTCGGCCTTCATCCAATTATAGTGGCCGCTCGCAACAAATAATTGGCCCTCAGAAAGGTAATTGGAATGAATATTATATTGATAATTGCTGTTTTGGAACTTTTTTATGTACTGGTCATAGTTGATGAAGCTTGAGATGGGTTTCCTTTTGATTTTATGAAACTTAATTGGATAAAAACAGTGAGATATTGTGGATTTTGTGCTATAATGCTTCCTCCCGATACACAGAGAAAGAGAGAAAGAAGATACTGATGTGCTCATGTGGTTTTAGTAGATTCTACATGGATGCTTATGTTCTTTAGATCTAGCCTAGGTATCAAGATATATTGGCTTGTCTTGGAAATGGCATTTATGTAACGTTATTTATACTAGGAAAATACTTGAATGTTGGCACAAGTTTGATTGAAAAATGTTCAGACTCACTATATTGCTCCTTATTGTAGTTGGAACTATAGCTACCTTTTTCCTTTGAGCAAGACAGAATAGAGTAGTTTGTTTGTTGCAAGTTTTCAATGAAAATCATCATTATAACTCAGAAGGATGGGTGAAGAGTCCTTATGTAAACCAAAGTAACCCCTTAAATAACAGTTTAACTGTGAGAAGGGATAAAAAGGAAAGTTTTTTAAGCTTAAGATACAGTATCTTTAACACAAGTTTGCTTGGTTTTTCATTCTTTTCATTCTACTTACTATTGGTTGGATGATTTTCAATGGAAATGTTTGCTCTTGGAACATATTTTGGCTGATATTGACAAATGTTTGGACCACTTTATGGTCTTACCTAAAGATAGTTGAAAGCTTTGCTAAAGATATGCAAGTAAGTATTAATTCTCTATATGTCATCAACAGTTTGTTCTAATAAGGAGTGGAAACCAAAGCCAATCAGCTCTAATGTTGGGCAAGGTTCTGGAACAGCGGGTGCATCTGAAGTTCCTACTACTTCACTGGAAGCCAGTGCTCAGTTGCAGCCTGTTTCAAGTGTTCTTGACTCAGAAGAAGAAATTTCAAAATTGGAGATGAAGCTGGAGGAGTTACATCTGCCACAACGTCAACATGTTATAATTCCAAACCATATCCATGTCCCTGAATCTGAATCTGAAAGAACCAAGCTGAGTTTTGGAAGTTTTGGAGTAACATTGAGCTATGTTGGCTATCAGGAGAGTCATAAGAGTTCTGCACCTTTATCTGAGACTTCTCAGGATGTTGATGAAACTGCAGAGGAACAGGCTTCAAGGTTTGTTATAAGCTTCCAATGAATGTAACTTTGGACTTCTGTTCTAAGTAATGTTGACCTCTTTTTTTCTACAGAATAAGCAATGCTAACCTTTGTAGGGATCATAATTTTGCTACTATTGGTGTGTTTTGTATGCTTGGCTCATGTTATTTTTTTGTTATGTTACTGATTCCAGCAATCAAAATGCATTGGCAACCGCTAAGGAAGGAGATTACACTGATCAACCACAATCACCTGCACATGCACCTGAAAATTTGTCTGGAAATGGTGATGTCTCTAGTTCCATTCCAGAGTATAGTGAAAACAAGCAGGAGAATCCATTGCTCTCTGGAGGCCATCAATACTCTGTTGTCCATACATCTGCTAACTACAGTTTTGGAATTGTGCCTCCTATATTAGCACCATTTGAAAATGCCGAATCTCAAGCACATGAAGTTTCTCGCCTTTCAAGCTTTGTTGTAAGCATCTACTTCCACCCCTTTCTTTTCTTTGATATATGCTGCTCTATTTATTCTATATCTTATTCAAACTTAAGTTTCTTTTAGCATGGTTTTTCTGTAATAAGTAGTAGAGATTTTTATATGTTAACTTGTTTATGTTGTATTCTCAGTTTGAGTTTGGCTTTTGGTCATTGTGCTGCTTGCTATATTCTAAAGTATTGTTTCAATAAAGTCAATTGCAATTGTGCCAGTTGTGGCTCTAATACTACTTACTTCTGTTATTAAATGCTTCAATGTTTAGGTTCAACAGCCATTTGATCCAGCATCTTATTATGCCCAATTCTACCGTTCAACTGCTGTTAATGATGGTCATGTTTCTCCCTTTCCTTCTGCTGGAGTTGCCACAAAATATAATGGGAATGTTTCAGTACTTCCTCCTCAGACTTATCAGTCTCCTCAAGAGGTTTGCAGAGATTAAGATTAAGCACCTTGCATAATTTTAGATTGAAAATTGACTATTTTACTAGAGAAATATCTACCTCTTGAATAAGTTATGGAATCTGTTATCAGTTGAATGAGCATATTGCTTTTCCTTTTCTAATCTATTAATCTGTTTGAGGTATGCAAATTTTATTATACTATATAGCAAAGTTCGGTTGTTGGCACTGTTCTGGTAACAGTGTCAACAACACTTATTTTCTTTGCTTTAGGCATTTGGCTGCTTCCAGTTCTGCATTGGGACTGTTTCCATAAACCTCCTGGAATACTTCTTGAACTCAATATGGTTAATGGATAGGATTAGACTGAACAAACCCTGGTTTTGTGTGGGGAAAAGTAGGATTGAGTGACAAAAGCTACTAGAAACAATTCCTTTATAATGAGCATAAGTTGACCAGTAACTTTCCTTATTGTTGATTTTCCAAAATAAAAAATGTATCCAGACACTTGGAAATTGAAATACAATAACTATTTCATTCAAGTTCAAATTCATCTGTGCTAATTTCCATTAACCACTCACATTTAACGACATAAACTAGTTGATTGCCTGTGCTCTTGCGGGGGGAGTAAAAGTGAAATTTGTAACTTTGAACAAAAACAAATCTTTTCCTTACAATGATTCTCTTTAGGATCTCAAAAAAATATTGATTATATACCTCTAATTTTATTTATAGTTCAATTTTGGTATTAATGATAATCTCAATTGTTTTCCATCATCATAACATCACAGCAACTAGTGGGGGTAATACTGCTTGTGTTATACTTACTATTGCAGAAATATTATATGGTCTAATTGAATCTTGTTTGAATTTTGTAACCATTTTGCTGGCTGGACATGGACTACGTCTGTCTTCTCAATATCATATAGTGAATGAGACCATTGATTTGCTGCATTTCTTTCTCAGGCTAAGCTTTCCTCAGACAAATTTCTGTTGGACATTGATCTGTTGCCTAGAAATTTTAGTTACTGCAAGTATAGGTACTCAACTCTTGAACATTTTAGATAGACTGTGCTCTCCTACTTGGCTACTAGAAAAATAAGCATCACATATTTAGATGTTTGTTATTGAGAAGGTAGATGGTTTGCCTATAGCAACAATAACCTGTTACATGTTTATCTTTTGGAGCTCCTTTGGAGCTGAAGTGGGACTTAGTGAAACCCATTGTTGGTGTCAAGACATGATTGTCAGACAAGGCAGTTGACTACTTATATACTTCATCTTGCTGTGCAGCATGACATGCTTATACTGAATTGGGAGCTGCTTTTTCCACTGGATACATCGAAACTCTTAACACATACATATGGCATATTATATTAATTAAATACTGTTGAAATTTGGAGCTTATTTGCATCTGTTGGCAGGGTGGAAACTCTTTGGTACTGACTACAGCAAGTCCAACTCCACTAGTGACTCAAGCTGCTGGGCTGATGCAAAGTTCTATAGCTGTGACTCAGCAACCAGTCCCTGTCTATCGCTCAGCAGCCGGGGTGCATTTACCACATTATCCTCCAAACTACATTCAATATGCCCCTTTTTACTCTCCTTTCTATGTTCCTTCCGCAATCCACCAATTTATAAACAATGGTGTGTTTCCTCAACAACCTCAAGGTGGTACTATTTATCCTTCTGCACCAGCAGCGCCTAATACAGGAGTCAAATTTTCGCTTCCTGAATTTAAACATGGAACTAATACAGCGAATTCTACTCATATTGGAATGCCAAGTGGTTATGGGCCATATGGCTCCTCCCCAGCTGGTTATAATCCCAGTTCTGCTGCGACAACTGGGAACTCAACCCCAAATGAGGATCTCTGTGCATCTCAGTTCAAGGAAAGCAATGCCTGCATCACCGAACAGCAGGTTGGCAACATATTCCCATTTTGTCTTTTATATGATTGATTTATCTTTTTATTTCTTAAAGAGTTATTTATGAGATAAGATGAGAATGTTTGAAACGATAATTTCGATAATGGCTTGTAGCCTGTAGGTTCATTTCCCAACTTGTTCTAGTGTACTTTTCTTAGTAATGATTGCATGTATCTTAGAACACAATCCTTATAATATAGTATATGCTGGAAAACTAGCCATATATTTTGGACTAATTTATAAAATAAGACAAGAATATAAGAACAATAACGTGGATCTTGGCTTGTAGGTTCATGTCCCAATTTCTTCTAGTTTTTTTTTTTTTGTTTTGATAGAATCTAGTTTCCTTTTGTTAGTAATGGTTACATGTATATTAAAAGACAATCGTTTATATTATGCACGTATTTACAGGCAAACTAGACCAGATTGTGTAAACGTGTTTGTCAAGGCAGACAGAGGATGGCCTTTGTGTTAGTGTTGGGATTTTTAGGGAAATGGTGTTGGTGTATTCTATATTATGTCAGTAGTTCTTTGCAAGTGTTTGAATTGTGCATTTGGGTTATTTTTCTTCTCTCTTTCTATTTCCTTACATTTCAGTTTTGAGAAGCCTGCAAATGTCAATGGACTTCTCGTTTTTCTGTTGCTCCAGTATATGGGGTCTCTGTAGCGAAGTTGATACTTAATTTCTGCTTCATAATCAATTTTTGGACCAAAGAGAATGCCACATTGATGCCTGAATTCATGTTAATGCCTAACGATGGTGATCATGTTCTCATAGGCTGATTTGATCGTTTTGTGGTTTTACATAATATGGTTACCTGCTCTTTTCTTTAAGCATTCTCTTGTTCTGATATGTATAAACATAGGTTTGGGAAAGAATGTCATTGGGCATTTACCATTCTTGACTAGTTTATTAAGTTTTTTTTTTTCCTTTTCTTTTCCTTCTAGGATGATTGTTTCACATATTTGCTTTCCTGCAGAGTGAAGGTTCAGCTGTATGGATTGCTCCCCCTATTCGAGACATATCCAGCATGCCAGCAAGTTCATTCTATAACCTTCCCCCTCAGGGTCAGAATGTAACTTTTGCTCCTGGCTCCTTTGCTGGTATATATCATCCACAAGCAGTAACAGCAGCAGCTATACATCCTCTTCTACAACAGGCTCAGACTATGGCTGGAGCTGTTGAGATGGGCGGACCTGCTGCCGGTGTTTACCAGCAACCTCAACATGCACAGATGAACTGGCCCAGTAACTACTGAAACAAGGATAGATATTTTCTTTTTTTGTAAACCAACCAAACAAGACATTCAATTTCCAATCTTGGGGTATTTTTGGGAACTCCAACAGGTTTGAATGGAGGGGAGCATCACGAAGATACATCATTGGCCAGAGTTGAGAGTGTAAATCTATTTGAGGAGGCCGGGAAAAAGTTGCCAATAGTATATTCTGTTTGCTTGGGTTGAGGGGCATAAAGGATCCAGTTCGCCTGTAACTGATTATTGACCGTTTAAAGTTAGTGAAGGTAGGCATGTGCAGGTCTTTCTCTTGCTATATGATGTTACCAATTTTCCTTTTCATAGTTTAAAGCTTTTGCCCCCTCATTTTTTACTTTCAAGTTTTTGAATTTTTAGAATTTACTATTAAGTTGTGAGAATCTTCTTTTCCATTCTTTTTTTCCTTTTTATTTGATGTTTAGGGGTTTTGGAAGGGTAAGATTTAGGTTGATGGAGCATTCTTTCCATTCCTTTCTTCTTTCCTCTGTCTTACCTGTAAAGTAAATTTTGATAGCAAGAAAAGGATGTACTGAACACTGTTGTAAGTGGTATAATCAAAGGCCCAAGGTTTTCAATTGTTTCACTTGAGACTTTAACTAATTTGTCCTAAATGCTTTTCATGATATCTATATATCTATATATATATATATATATATATATATATATATATATATATAGGCTTTGAGTGAAAGGCTTGCTTGGCTTGTACAATTCCGAAAGTATTCCTTGTCAAAAGGTAGTATTTTTCTGTAATTTCCTTGATGTTTCTCTGGGGAGGGAATTCTTTCTTTAGTCTCTTGGTTCACTTTTGTTTTTGGTTACAATCTCTTGCTTCACTTGTACACACTTTTCACTATTAACTCAAAAGTTTCTCTTATTCTTGCCTAGTGCCTACTGATAATTTTAGTATCTATTTATGCCCTTTTTTTTTTGTAGCCATTTCCTTCTTTATTGATAATATTATTTGAAACATCCATCATTCTCAATATTGGGTTTTGTTTTCTTATATTATTTTTTAGTACATTTTTAATCATCATTTGTATGAATGGATTCGCAGGGTTTATATGGTTTATATATATAAACCCTACGATAATGGATATGTTCTAAAGTAATAAAAATAAATAAGTGGGAGAAGTCAAACTCGATCTTTACAAAGGACAATAAGAAATGAATCCTATAGATGAATGAAGCCATATCCAAATATCCACAGCTAACAAGTTACAGTTTTATTCTGGTATGGGATGAATGCTACAAAGCAGATTGATGTTTTGAGAGTAAGCTGGCCTGGCAGGAGGATATCTCAAGTAATCTTTAAATGTCAAAACGCAAGCTAAACAACAAGAAAATGGCCGGCCAGTCGGCCTCGGACTTTCCATAGTGATTCTGCATAGTTTTTATCTTTTTTCCACTGTTAAAATTAGTTTCAATCCCCCCCTCCCCCCCATTTAACTTGAATTTTTTTGTTCTTCTTGTACTTGTCGTTGTTTCAGAGATTAAAGGCAGTGGCTTAGTGTTTCTGCGCAAGCTATACTTCCAGTAGAAAATTTGCATTATTATAACTGCTATTGTCGCTGGCATGCTTAACAAGCTCCTGAATGTCAGCCGTGGTCGGCCGCCTAAACCAGTGGCTGAGGAGAGGCAGGAGACCTCCTCAGCTCTGAAGATTGTCCATGCTGGTGGGGTTGTGGAGTGCTACTACATGGCAATCCCTGCAGTTAATATCATGAAGAAGTATCCTTCTTCCATATTGGCTAGGCCACAAGTTTTCAGGAGGCCATGGGATTCATTGGTCAAGTCAGATGAGATCCTCACTCCAGGTGAAAAATTCTATGTCGTCCCACGTCGTACTGTAAGAAAGCTTCGGAAAAGGATCAAAAAACCCAATGGAGAAGTTTCTGTAAACTCTTTTGTATCCATTGACGTCTCCAAGGATGGTTTGCCTGCAAGCAAGTCGTTGCTCAAACGAAATGAACTCAGTGATTCAAGTGAGGTAAGTGGGTCATCGTTTAGTGCTATCAGAAAGAAAAATGGGACAAAGAAACATGTCAGATTTGTAGGCATTGATGCCAAGCAGCAGAAGCCAGCTGGTTTGCCTGCCACTAAAAAGAGCAAGGATGAAGCCATTGCCCAGAGTTCCAAGAAGAAATCTAATCTTGAGTCTCAGGCAGGGAAAAGGAAGTCAAAAATTGGTGCTTTTTGGCAGCCAAGTCTTACAGCAATTAATGAATGTCATGGGCCTGGTGAATGATATGATATGTTTCTCCTTAAAATAATTCATTCAGAAAAAAAAAATAAAAAAAATTGAAGACTTATTCTGATAAAACTAACAGCAATAATATTTCACCATAGGTTTACAGGAAAATTCCATCTGGTGTTTTAATTATTTCAAGGCAAGATCTTTTTGAATTGGGAATGGAGACTTGTATCTTGTTTTTGTTGTTTAAGACTTTTCAGTTTGCTGATTAATCTAACCAAGGTAACCCTGTTTTGTTTTTATGTCATTGGCAGCATGTACTACTATTCTTTGTTCAATTAAAATATTAATATTTGATATATTTTGTAGTATATAAATCTATACACTATGAGTGTATCATGTAATATCATCTTATAAATATAAAGTTATAAATTTTTTAAAAATAAATAAAGATACCTTAATAGATGATTTCATATGATTTATTGATAATATATAAATTTATAGTTAACAATGTATCAAATATAAATTATTTATTTATATATATATATATATCTTTATAGTTGCATTTTTTTTTCTTTCTCTTTTTAGTATTTTTTTTTAATAGAGGATTTTCTTTTGGGTTCAATAGAAAGGGTATTTCAGACAAAGGGAAATGAGGAAATTAGATTAAACCCTTAACTTTCACTTTAGGATAGGATGGGATAATTACTAAGCTAAAAGCAAATGATTATTTTATTGTGCTAGTAATAGACAACAAAAAAAACCATAAAACAAGAAAAAGGGTTGTAATCACTCATAAAAGTTTTGTTTCAATTAACCATTAGGTAGAAAAATACAGTAGTTTCTGTTTTATTAGTATTAGAAAAATAAAGGAAAAAAGACACTTTTTTTTCTTTCCTTTAAGGGGAAGAAAACTTCAAATCTCTTCTCCTAACTTTCAAACTCTTTCTCCCAAATTAAGTAATTATGAAAAAGAAAGAAAAAAAAAAGTATACAGTTATGTAATTAGTAGTAATAATTAAAACTTGAGTATATACTTTATGTTTTATGTTTTATGTTTTGATTTTTGTATTTGGAGTTTTGCTTTTGTCTTTGTTTGTTGGGTTTTTAGGACAAAGACCCAAAAACGCAATCCAAAGATAAAAAGGGCAGAAAACCAAGAAAGCAAACCCTCTCTATACAGATTCACAGAACAGCAGCTGCAGCTTCACAGCTTTGAGAAAGAATCCAAAAAGGAGAAATGGGTCATGACCAAGAGGAGGAGGAGACACCACCGGCAACCCCAACGACCGCCGCTAGCACCGCCAGCAAAGACCAAGAAGAAGAGACTTGGAACCACCAGAAACAAACCCTTATACTGGAGCTTTCTGAGAAGCTGATAACTGGAGATCTTCAGGCCAAGATTGAAGCTGCTAGAGATATAAGGAAAGTTGTTAGGAAATCATCTGTTAAGACACGTTCAAAGTTTGCTGCTGCTGGTGTTATTCAGCCTCTTGTTTTCATGCTCTTGTCTCCTAATCTTGATGCACGTGAAGCTTCTCTTCTTGCTCTCCTCAACCTTGCTGTTAGAAATGAAAGGTCTCTAATTCTTTTATCTGCTTTTTTTTATGGTTTTTTTTCTTAAAATAGATCCATGTTTGGGTTTATTTTAAAGTTTCAGCTTTTTGATGGGTTTTTGTTTCGTTTTAAAACTTATTGGTCGAGTTGTTGCCATTGTTTGTTCCGTTGCTGGAAAAATAGGGGAGAAATGATTGGAGGGAAAAAGGATAAAAGTTAATGAAAAATAGGGGAGAAATGATTGTTGTCATTTTCTATCAAGGTGGGGAATTTTTCTATTTTCTTTTTCTTCCTTTTATTTGGGTGTGAAATGTTGAGAATATTGGACTATGGGTTGTTGTTTTGATGATTGTCTTAGGTCTTGTTAGGAGCTTGGCTGATTTTTGTTGGATTTTATTGCATCTCCATTTGGTCTTTGTCCAAAAAAAGTGGTTAATTGAGGGGATTGGTTCAGGTGGAGTTTAGCTCTTTGTTTTTCTGGTTATTTTGATTGTAATGTCAAAATGGATATTTTGGGTGAGAAGCTCTAGGAAAGGTGGTTTCTTGATGCAAATTTGAATCTCCGTATACAGATGCTTAAATTTAGCATATATACATGCCCTAGCTGTTAACTGTTCTCTCTGAACACTATATTCCTTGGAAATAGTCTCCAAAAACTTACATGTCAGATAGTCATTCTAGTTTCAGCAACACAATTACAAATTTATTTCCCCATGTTAATGACTCTGTCCGGTCCAAGAAATCTAAGTCAATTATGTGATGAATGGTTCACAACGATGAGAAATGTCGTTTAAAATGATACTAATTTCCATAATGTTTTGCTTATTAAATCATTTTCTTTCATGTAGTTGTTATGCAATTCTGTACTTTTTACTCTTACCACCAATCCTCTTCTTTCGTTGGTTTATCGAGTTGTTAATGTACAATTGTGTGATATGTTGTCTATTTATCAGAAACAAGGTCAATATAGTGGCAGCAGGGGCTGTCCCTCCTCTTGTAGAGCTTCTCAAATTGCAAAACAGTGGTTTGAGAGAATTAGCCACAGCAGCAATATTAACACTCTCAGCTGCTGCACCTAACAAGCCCACAATTGCAGCCTCTGGAGCTGCACCCCTTCTGGTTCAAATCCTTAGCTCTGGAAGTGTTCAAGGAAAAGTCGATGCCGTCACTGCCTTACACAACCTATCGACCTGCAAAGAGAATTCCACTCCTATTCTTGATGCCAAAGCAGTTTCCCCACTTATCAACCTCCTGAAAGAATGCAAGAAATACTCCAAGTTTGCTGAAAAAACAACAGCCCTACTTGAAATCCTTTCTAAGTCCGAAGAAGGGCGAGTTGCAATCAGCGATTCAGATGGTGGGATTTTAACCTTGGTAGAGACTGTTGAAGATGGCTCTCTTGTCAGCATGCAGCATGCTGTCGGAGCTTTGCTTTCTTTGTGCCAGAGCTGCAGAGAAAAATATAGGGAACTCATTCTTAAAGAAGGTGCAATCCCGGGGCTTCTGCGACTGACTGTAGAGGGCACGAGCATAGCTCAAGAAAGAGCTCGTACTCTCTTGGATTTGCTCAGAGATACTCCTCAGGAAAAGAAATTGGCTTCCTCAGTTCTGGAGAAAATTGTGTACGATATTGCTACCCGTGTAGATGGAGCTGATAAAGCTGCCGAAACTGCCAAGAGGTTACTGGAAGATATGGTTCAAAGAAGTATGGAACTCAGCATGAATCGCATCCAACATAGAGCTGCATCTTGCACACCTGCCAAAGTTCCATCTGCATGATGCATGCTTTCTGCCCAGGAAAGCAGGTACACCAGTTAAACTTTGTGTCCATTCTAGATCACCATCCAAGAGAGTGGGAATCAATAGAGTAAAAATTATCATGGATTAGGTTTCACTAGGAGTTTTTACCTTTCGGAGGTGCTATTTACTACCTCAAGGGTGTGTTGTACATCTTGACCCTGATCCGTGTGTGTGTATATATATATATATATATATATATATATATATATATATATATATAAAACCTCTATGTTATAATACATGTACATTTCCACTGATGAAATCATAGGAGAGGCTGCACTGAATTAAGGTTGTGTGACCAAAAACGTTCGACCAAAGTTGTCTAAAGCTCCCATTCTCCTGATGCTATGTTACTCGGATTTGGGAATGAGCATTGGATACGGGTATATTCAATTTTTTAAAAGTTTTTTCACGTATTTAGAGGGTTATATCCTCATATCCTCATACTCATATATCCTCATACTCATGTCTGGATATGTGTCGGACACGGATGTTAGATAAATGAAAAAACGAAGCAACATAGTCTTGATGTATTACTATTCATTTTTCCTGAATATAAACTTAATTCACTCTTTTCTCCTGTAGACCATATCATTAGTCATTACTACTGCAAGAGGTAGGGCATATCTTTGTTCTCTTTGTTTTTGGAATGCGAAATTAGGGAAGACAGGTTGCTCAACTTTCCAGATGAGCTCAAGATGTGTTGTATCCCGCACGAGTTGTGCATTAAAAGATTATCACCAACAAAAGTCCATGGTGGTTCAATGTTCAAACCTAAGACCACTTATTTTTAACCTTTTAACTATTGAGGCAATCCCTTGTTGGCATCCTGTTTTAACTTCTTTGGTTCAATAGATAGGTTCAGTGAATGTTTGAATCTAAGATATTAGTTTATATTTGGTTTGCCAAAAAGGAAGTAATTAAACCCTCAGATTCAGCTAATGATTTGTTGAGACATGGGATCTTAGGACTTTTGCAAACAAATATTGTTAAGTTGATATTCCTGTCAGGGGCCACCCTCATGTGGATCACAAATACCACAAAATCTGGGGTCCTCTCTTCCCAATTCATAAGACTTGTAATTGAAAAGGCATTGAAGGGTTAAAAACTCTTCAAGGGGTTGATCCAAAAAGCAAAGCAATGGTTACAAAAATTCAGTCAGCCACAGTTGGATTACTGTTTTGACATAAAGTAACCTTCGAACAATGGATTATGGAACTTTGAAAAGCTGCAATGGAAAAAAGCAGCTTCCACGTCTAATCCCATAATGGCACAGAGTTACTGAAAAAAAATCCATATTGAGAAAAATGAGCCAAAAAAAAAAAACAAAGAAAGAGAAAGGCTATTGATTTAGATTTTGATGGTGTGAGTGTGATTGTGATGGAGACAAGACAATGGACAAATATCATTATCAACTAAACAATTTTAATTGACAAATGACAAAAGATAAAGCAACCCTTTGGAAAGTTAAAATTAGCAAAACATTTAAAAAAAAAAAAAGGAGGATTAAAGTTGGTTTCTTTATGGAAGATGGGCTGATGATATTGGTAACCGACAATCAATCCAACTTGAATTATGTTTGGTGTAAGGGAAAAGGTGGATGCCAAAATTAACAATCTTCTTTGATTATTATGTTATGAAAGGAAATGTATGGAGATTACTCCTTTTCACTCTATTCTCTTAATGCTCACATTCCATCCCAACATCTTGCCATTTTCATTTACTTCTTAGTTTCTAAAAATATGTAATATCATGCAAGATGAAGAAAAATAATTCATTTTCAAGAGTTAGTCTAGTCGATAAAGAGAAATTTTTTTTTTTGTCAATTAAAACTCGATTCGATTCTTGTGAAAAGTATTGTATTATAAATATATATATATATTCAAAATTTTATATATAAGTTTTTCATAATAAAAATGTTTTTTTTTTCCTTTTTCATCATTTTACAAATTATTTGTAAATACTACCTCCCTTTTATCTTAATTATCTCATCATTTTACAAACTTGGCTTTTACATCTAATTCAATAGTTTTTTTAGATTTCTAATCTACTCTTAATACCAACTCTTATCTACTTAATTAAATTCTCTCAATCCGAAATCTTTAAAAATCTGTACATTCATGTCTATCTAAACTAATACTCCATTAACAATTCAATCATTTTTAGGTTGCTAGTAGTTAGATATATGTACGTCCTTCTTAAAATAGTATTGGCATCAAACCCTTTTTAATAAAGGACTTCATTTTTTTTTTTTCTTTTGAATAACTAAGGACTTTATTAAATATTTAAAAATGCTGTTTGATAAGGATAAGAAAAGGAAAAATATCTTGCATTTGCATATTTATGATATAGAGACATCCCTAATTGATCTTTCCTCCCCAAGTAAGCAAGGAAAGAAAGTATAAATTCTTAAAAAGCACTTCTTTTTCTTTCTTTCTTTTTCATCATGGGTTGCAGTGGATATGCACTTGAAATTTGTTTTGTTCAACCAACTTAAACACGCAATTTGTATAGGTCTGAGTCGATTAATATCGATAACGAATTGTTTCCAATCTTTAGAGAAGGCCTTTGTTACGATCGTTATTGATGAACTTGATTGTCCTTGATCATTGGTATTTTTTTTTCTTTTAATAAAAAAAATTGCAGTTTGAGAATAAAAAAATAAAAAATTGTAGATGTTGAAATTCGAATTTTAAATTAATTGGATGACGTCTTTTAAGAATGATTATATGAATTAACTTGATTAAACTTTGAGTTCGTGAGCATTGATTTTTAACCGTGTATAGAACGTGAGAAGTGTTAGTCTTCCATAAGCTAAATATGGAACTGGCAATGGAAAACCATCAAAGAGTTGCACAAAATTATAATATATGAAATATATATAAATATATGTTAAGAATAACTTTGATACAATAATAAGCATTTGAAAAGTAAAATAGATCTTGATGATGGTGTGTTTTTAGGTTGGTTGGTGGCTTCCTCGTGAAAGGAGGGATTGGAGAGCTGTAGAGTAAGACTTGAAATGTAGACAAAGATCTCAGAGTTATTATTTCGATATACGCTTTGATGCTTAAGTCAACAAGGGTTTTGAGATAAGAGAGCAAAAAGCAAAATAACAAGGAAGAAGATGATGAAAGGAGAATGTATGGGTTTTTTTGGCTTACTTCACGTCTTTTATACTGGGGGCAATGATTAAAAAACCGGATCGGACAAGCCGGTCGGATCGGTTGAATAGAGAACCGATGGCTTGTCTAGTCCGGCTAGTATATTAAAATCGAATTTTAATTGAACCGGTATAAAACTGGTTCAACCGGTTAAAAACCGGTTTTATATATAACATTTTTATTTTTTTTCAAATTTTTATTTGTAATTAATAAGATTTGAACCTTTAACCTTTTATTTTTATATTAAAGATCAAATCATTAAATCAAATGCATATTTTTGTTAACTATTAACTATATTTAATATTTATTTAACATTAAACTTAATGTTTAAATATAAATAAATATATATATATATATCAAACCGACCCAAAGGTCCGATTGGTTCGACCTTCAGTCTTAACATTGACCTCGGGTCATGGAGGATCTAGTGCTAGCTGCTTGGTCTGTCCACCTGTCAATTATGATAACTGTTTGCCCTCATATATACTGTGTGACCAGGTTGGTTAGAAACATGTGTCATTTACTTTGGAAGGAATAACTGGTAGTCCTAAGCTAATGGGCATCTTGGGCCTAATTTGGTGTTAGATATGAGCCTTATACAATGTGGGTATAACAAATTTAGTTTGAATTGAGCTTAGTTCAATTGATTCATGTATCCACCCTTATAAGGTAAGGGCATATTAGGATTCGAATTTCATCATTGCCAATTTTTTTTATTATTTCAAGTTACAATCTCTTTTGTATAAAAATAAATAAATCTATTTTAATTTGAAAAATAATTCAATATCTCTGAAAACAAAATAGGCAAAAGTGCATAATATTAAAGTATTAAAAAAGAAATCAAAGCCATCAAACAACTCCCACTACCAAAGTCCAACCAAACGAGTAGTGCCCACATGCAAATACAAACGAAAATCAGTGAAAAAGCATATCAAAAATTATGAATGCAAACTATTCTCATTCATGAATAAAAACAATCCATTTGCAAGTATATGAGCAAGAAATTTCACGAAAATGTAGTGTGCGCAAGTCATATATTATGCTATTCAAGAGCTAAAATTATCATGTTCTTTAAGACCCTAACAATCAAGGAGCTGAACTCAAGATTTGTTTTAACTAGAAAAAAAATCATACTTCGTCGGGGTACTTTTAATTTTTTTAATTAATTTATAATTAATTTATAATAATAAATTAATTTTAAATTATATTTTATTAAATGATAATTGTTTATTTAATTGTTTATTTTTTATTTTTAAATTATAATAATAATAATATACTTATATTTTATTAATTATGAAAATTAAATTTATGGTAATTGTTTATTTATAAATTACGTAATATAAATGAGCATCAAATTCGTTTTTTCCTCTTTTTTTTTTTTTTGAGCGAATTGGGTATAGATACTAAATCGACCAGCAACTCAAGGTGCGGATCTACTTCTTTAAATGCATAATTTAAAATTAAATAAAAACAATTAGTAAAATAAATTTTTTAACTTTTTTCCCGAGCTGGTGGGGTACGGATCCTAAATCGACTTGTGAGTCAACTTGCGGACCAACCCCTTTAAATAAATCATTTAAAATTAAAAAAAATATAATTAATAAAATATTTTTTTAGCCAGTCGGGTACGGATCTTAAATCCACCTGCGAGTGAACTGCAGACTAACCCTTTTAAATATATTATTTAAAAATAAAATAAAATAAAATAAATTTAGTTTTTTAACTTTTTTCTTGTGCGGGTTGGGTACGGATCCTAAATCGACCATTGAGTCAATGTGCGGATCAATCCCTTTAAATACATCATTTAAAAATAAAATAAAATAAAAAAAAACTAAAAATAATTAATAAAATACATTACTTTTTTAAAAAAAATTTCCAAATGAATCGATTACGGATCCTAAATAGACCTGCGAGTGAACGTATTGGTAAATCCTTTAAATACACCATTTAAAATTAAAATAAAAGTAATTAATAAAATAAATTTCTTATTTTAAGTTTTTTTCTCAAGCGGTCAGGTACAGATTCTAAATCGATCCGCAAGTCAAAGTACATATCAACCCTTTTAAATACATCATTTTAAAAAATAAAAATAATTAATAAAATAATTTTTTTTCTATTTTTTTTCTCGATCGGGTCGAGAAAAATAAAAAAAAAAAAAAAATTTTCGTGCTGGTCTGGTACAAATCCTAAACCGACACGTGAGTTAACATGCGGATCAACCTCTTTAAATACATCATTTAAAAATAAAATAAAATAAATATATTTTTTTATTTTTTTCTCGAGTGGGTCAACCCGCAAGTCAACGTTCGGCCAACCTGTTTAAATACATGATTTAAAAATAAATAAAAAAAATAAAAAATTTAAAATTTTCTCAAACGGGTCGAGTACAAATCTTAAATCAACTCGCGAGTAAACGTGCAAACCAATCTCTTTAAATATAATAAGATAAAAAAAGACTTACAACTAAAAATCTTAAAATTAAAAAAAAAAAAAAAAAAAAAAAAAAAAAAAAAAAAAACCTCACGCTTGTCAAGCAAAGAAGCTCGACACGTGAGAGTAGACTCATTTTTTTATTATAAAACTAGACAAAATTGTCCCTAATCTATTTTCAAAATACCCATTGAATTCTATGAACTCAAAAATAAATATTAGTATATTGATTCATACAATTAATTTTAAAAAATTTGATAAATTTAAATTTAAATTCAAATCTCAATAAATACAATCTTTTTTTATCCTTAAACTGATACCTTTATAAAATAAAAAAAAACAATCAAGAAGCTCATTTTGTTCTAGCCCAATAACTAACATCAAACCAAAATAAAAAAAATTATAAAAAAAGGTAAATTACCTATCATTTTTATAATTTAATGAAAATAATCTGTCATGACTAATGAATAAAAATTAATCATCCTAGTAAAAGCGCTTCAAATATATTTAAAAGATATTATATAATAAGTTTTATATATTTAGAAAATGCTTCATATGTATTTAAATAATCTTTATACATTTAAAAGGCCTGAACATCTTTAATTAGTGCTTTTCAAAAATATAAATATGACCCAAATTATAGGGGTTACCATGAGTTCTTTAAAATAGATTTTTGATAGGTTCCAAAATTAAAAAACCTAAATAACAGATTATCAGATTATCAGATTATCAATTTTTACATATAAACATGATCAATATTACATATAAACATAATAAATTACATATAAACATGACAAATTACATATAAATAAACATGACAAACATGAAAAATTACATATAAACATGAGAAATCACATAAATCATAAAATGATATTGTCATGTATTTATGTAAAAAAAAAAAAATTAAATATAAACATGATCGAAATTACATATAAACATGACAAATTACATAATTTTTTAAAAGATATTGTCATGTATTTATGTAACTGAAAAAAAAAAATCAAAAGTTATCATGTATTTATGTAATTTTTTTTTTACATATAAACATGACCGAAATTACATATAAACATCACAAATTACATAAATCATTAAAGGATATTGTTATGTATTGATGTAACGAAAAAGGAATCAAATGTAATATTTTTTTTACATATTTACATTACAAAAATTACATAAAAATAATACAAAATACATAAATCATTACAGGATATTATAATGTATTTATGTAATGTATAAATATTTACAACTTTGACTTAAATTTGTTTACTCTTCTAATATATTTACAACTTTTGTTTGAAAATTACTAAAATATATTACATAAATAACGGTGATAATTTTGTTCTTTAACATTTTTTAAAAGTAATCAATTTTTTTTTTATTTTAAAAATTAATTGCATAAATAAAATAGTCTTATAATTGAACCTTAATTTAATGAAAATATGTTAAAATTAATCATTAGAGTATATGATAAATTATGTATTGAACTATTTATCTCATTTAAATAATTAAACGCATCTCATGAAAGATCTCATTTATCTTTCAGACTGCATGCCGAATTAGTATAAAGTCTATCACTCAAAGATCTTTCAAACTACATGCCGAATTAGTATAAGTCTATCACTCAAAGAATAAGATTCAAATTTTCTTTTGTGTAATTGTATCGTATCCAAAATTACCGGGTTTATAAACATGGTGGTTCTTTTGTCTTTCCACCTTTGTTTTTTTTTTTCATAAAACAGAAGACAACTTGACCAATCTTTATCGTATCCAAAAAGGATTGTATGAAGATGGGTGCAATTTATGATACACAACTTGGCTAATCTTATATATATTCATTTATCAAAAAAACCATCAAATCTAAAAGAACAATAGTATATATATGATTTGCAGTTCAAGCCAGATTGACATGGGCAAAAGACATCCACCCACAATAGTATATAATTAGCACAAGCAAACTTTGTTGAGCCAAAACCATCCTCTTTCATATCTCCCCAGCTTTACAATTTATGGTTTAAAACTAGTTAAAATCCTTTAATTTTATCACTACTTCCTCGTAATCATAATTACCACCAAAATCAGCATAGCATCAGAATAACCACCAAAAGCTCCATAACCACCAATATAGAACTTGCCAAAGATGTATCCTCAATAGTACTTAGTTCAACAGAAATTGATAGCAAAAGAGTCAAATAATACCTGTCAAGAAACTCCCTGGATGCATTACCATCCCATATATGAATACCCTTGTTAATGACTCTGTCTGGTCCAAGAAATCTAAGTCAACGTGCTGTATATTTTTATTTATATGAGATAAAAAATAATAAATAAAAAAATAAAATTGTAATTTGTATTTTATTTTATCGTAAGATCGATTTTCTCACATTGGTGAGCATCAAATTCTTTTTCTCTTTTTTTTTTTTTCTGAGTGGATTGAGTATAGATACTAAATCGATCAGCAACTCAAGGTGCGGATCTACTTCTTTAAATGCATAATTTAAAATTAAATAAAAACAATTAGTAAAATAAATTTTTTAACTTTTTTCCCGAGCTGGTGGGGTACGGATCCTAAATCGACTTGTGAGTCAACGTGCAGACAAACTCCTTTAAATAAATCATTTAAAATTAAAAAAATAATAATAATTAATAAAATATTTTTTTAGCCAGTCCGGTACGGATCTTAAATCCACCTGCGAGTGAACTTGCAGACTAACCCTATTAAATATATTATTTAAAAATAAAATAAAAAACTAATTAATAAAATAAATTTATTTTTTTAACTTTTTTCCTGTGCGGGTTGGGTACGGATCCTAAATCGACCCTCGAGTCAATGTGCGGATCAATCCCTTTAAATACATCATTTAAAAATAAAATAAAAAAATAAAAAAAAATTAATAAAATACATTACTTTTTTAATTTTTTTTTTTCCAAATGGGTCGATTACGGATCCTAAATCGACCTGCGAATGAACGTATTGGTAAATCCTTTAAATACACCATTTAAAATTAAAATAAAAATAATTAATAAAATAAATTTTTTATTTTAAGTTTTTTTCTCAAGCGGTCAGGTACAGATTCTAAATCGATCCGCAAGTCAACGTACATATCAACTCTTTTAAATACATCATTTTAAAAAATAAAAATAATTAATAAAATAATTTTTTTTTCTATTTTTTTTCTCGATCGGGTCAAGTATGGATCCTAAATCGACATGCGAATCAACATGCGGACCAACCCCTTTAAATACATAATTTAAAAATTAAGAATAATATTTTTTTTTCGTGCTGGTCTGGTACGAATCCTAAATCGACACATGAGTCAACATGCGGATTAACCTCTTTAAATACATCATTTAAAAATAAAATAAAATAAATATACTTTTTTATTTTTTTCTCGAGTGGGTCAACCCGCAAGTCAACGTTCGGCCAACCTCTTTAAATACATAATATAAAAATAAATAAAAAAACTAAAAAAAATTAATAAAAAAAATTTTTAAATTTTCTCAAACGGGTCGAGTACAAATCTTAAATCAACTCGCGAGTAAACGTGCGAACCAATATCTTTAAATATAATAAGATAAAAAAAGACTTACAACTAAAAATCTTAAAATTAAAAAAAAAAAAAAAAAAAAAAAAAAAAAAAAAAACTCAAGCGTGTCGAGCAAAGAAGCTCAACACGTGGTGAGTAGACTCATTTTTTTATTATAAAACTAGACAAAATTGTCCCTAATCTATTTTCAAAATACCCATTGAATTCTATGAACTCAAAAATAAATATTAGTATATTGATTCATACAATTAATTTTAAAAAATTTGATAAATTTAAATTTAGATTCAAATCTCAATAAATACAATATTTTTTTATCCTTAAACTGATACCTTTATAAAATAAAAAAACAATCAAGAAGCTCATTTTGTTCTAGCCCAATAACTAACATCAAACCAAAATCAAAAAAATTATAAAAAAGGTAAATTACCCATCAATTTTATAATTTAATGAAAATAATCTGTCATGACTAATGAATAAAAATTAATCATCCTTGTAAAAGCGCTTCAAATATATTTAAAAGATATTATATAATAAGTTTTATATATTTAGAAAATGCTTCATATGTATTTAAATAATCTTTATACATTTAAAAGGCCTGAACATCTTTAATTAGTGCTTTTCAAAAATATAAATATGACCCAAATTATAGTGGTTACCATGAGTTCTTTAAAATAGATTTTTGATAGGTTCCAAAATTAAAAAACCTGAATAGCAGATTATCAGATTATCAATTTTTACATATAAACATGATCAATATTACATATAAACATAATAAATTACATATAAACATGACAAATTACATATAAATAAACATGACAAACATGAAAAATTACATATAAACATGAGAAATCACATAAATCATAAAATGATATTGTCATGTATTTATGTAAAAAAAAAAAAAAATTAAATATAAACATGACCGAAATTACATATAAATATGACAAATTACATAAATTTTTAAAGGATATTGTCATGTATTTATGTAACTGAAAAAAAAGAATCAAAAATTGTCATGTATTTATGTAATTTTTTTTTTTACATATAAACATGACCGAAATTACATATAAACATCACAAATTACATAAATCATTAAAGGATATTGTTATGTATTTATGTAACGAAAAAGGAATCAAATGTATTTTTTTTTACATATTTACATTACATAAATTACATAAAAAAAAATGACAAAATACATAAATCATTACAGGATATTGTAATGTATTTATGTAATGTATAAATATTTACAACTTTGACTTAAATTTGTTTACTCTTTTAATATATTTACAACTTTTGTTTGAAAATTACTAAAATATATTACATAAATAACGGTAATTTTTTTTATTTATGCAATTTTTTTTTTAAATTTTAAAAATTAATTGCATAAATAAAATAATCTTATAATTGAACCTTAATTTAATGAAAATATGTTAAAATTAATCATTACAGTATATGATAAATTATGCATTGAACTATTTATCTCATTTAAATAATTAAACACATTTCATAAAAAATCTTATTTATCTTTCAGACTGCATGCCGAATTAGTATAAAGTCTATCACTCAAAGATCTTTCAAACTACATGCCGAATTAGTATAAGTCTATCACTCAAAGAATAAGATTCAAATTTTCTTTTGTGCAATCGTATCGTATTCAAAATTACAGGGTCTATAAACATGGTGGTTCTTTTGTCTTTCCACCTTTGCTTTTTTTTTTTTTCCATAAAACAGAACACAACTTGACTAATCTTTATCGTATCCAAAAAAGATTGAATGAAGATGGGTGCAATTTATGATACACAACTTGGCCAATCTTATATATATTCATTTATCAGAAAAACCATCAAATCTACAAAAACAATAGTATATATATGATTTGTAGTTCAAGCCAGATTGGCATTGGCAAAGGACATCCACCCACAATAGTATATAATTAGCACAAGCAAACTTTGTTGAGCCAAAACCATCCTCTTTCATATCTCCCCAGCTTTACAATTTATGGTTTAAAACTAGTTAAAATCTTTTAATTTTATCACTACTTCCTCGTAATCATAATTACCACCAAAATCAGCATAGCATCAGAATAACCACCAAAAGCTCCATAACCACCAATATAGAACTTGCCAAAGATGTATCCTCAATAGTACTTAGTTCAACAGAAATTGATAGCAAAAGAGTCAAATAATACCTGTCAAGAAACTCCCTGGATGCATTACCATCCCATATATGAATACCCTTTTCTTGAAGGACCTGTTTAATGATGCCAAATATTTTAGAATGAAACTCTAATTCCCAAATCTGATATATCAAAAGAAAACCTCCAGTTGCTAATCTGGCCATCCTGTAAATAAGATCAATTCATTTGGAATACAAAAAAGTTTGAAGGCACCTGGAAAATGTTAAAATGGACTCTGCGTGAAACTAATAAAAATATCAAGAGAAAAAAAATGGAGAAGAAGAGCTCCACCTTCATTTATAGGAGCATAAAAGAAGTCTAGCAATGTAAATGGAGCATGTTCAAGAAATTACTACCTTGGCATTAGTTGAACCACTGATGAACCAGAGGAGCTCTTCAACAACACCTCGCCAAAATACTTTCTGCAGACAAATTGATAATAATCAAACTGTCCAAGGCTCAAATTTTCTTGGTTAAAATATTGCAATGTATAAAAAGATTCCATCAAAGTTGAATTATAACTTAAATTCCAAAACAAAAGCAAAAGTAGAAAGAAGGCATGAACATCACATGTGCAGGAGTGTACTAAAGTTGCACATTTAAAATCACTGGACTTTCTATCAATTAAAAAGAAATTGAAAAAATTCCTCAATAGATCACAAACACTTACAGACGACGTGTTCCCAGTATCTGCAATGAAATACAATTAAAGTATATCAATCTAAGGCCATAAACCAGTTTGGTATTTGAAATTGTTACAAAGAGATTATAAAAAGGAAAAAAGGAAAATTATCTAATACACCGGTGGTGGAGTTTTTAGACTCCACCAGCAAGGTTAGAGGGTTGACATGTGTCCTAGTAAGATATATATTAATATTAAATGATTAATTAACATAAACATGTCAACTCCTTAATCCTTCTTGGAAGTTTAAAATTTCTAGCGCCAGTGGAAAGAAAACAAACACTTATAAAAATGCATGTTAAAGAAAATGATTCTCACACAAAAATCTAAGGCCAGGGGGGCTCATCTCAGTGGTTTCTCCTCTGAAGTACAATTTATTAGCTGATAGTGTTATAAGACAAATAAAGTTATTTGAACTTATCTAACAAAAACACACACTCAATATTGACTCCAAATTTCCAGCGTAAAATATCATACAATCAACAGACTAAGACAAACAGCTCGGACAACCAATTACTTGGCTATACTACAGCCCAATTTGTGTCATCCATTCCTTAAGACATTTTGCTTCCATTGTCAATGCAAATTAAGGATAAATGAAAAAACACACACGAGGGTCATAATAGCTATCTAGCAGCAAGAGAGATTAGAGTAAAGACTTCAACTATAGCTCGTCCAATATATATATATATATATATATATATATATATATATATATATATATATATATATATATATATATTGCTCCGACTCTTCATTTTTTTTTAATTATCCGTGTCCAACAAAGACCCTCCAAATACATTAAAAAAAATATTAAAAAAATCAAATATACCCATATCGGACACATAAAGAGTTAACTCCATTACAAGGTAACCGTTAAATAAACCTAATAATAATAATAATATACATGCCTTAGTTGTCAGAAGCGGAAAAATGAAAACAAAAAACATGTACATTAACACTTAAAGGCAATTCAAGTAAAATCCAGAAAGAAGCCTTCCAAGCATTTCAATCTATCAAGCATTTTTACTACTCAAAGTAACCCAATTCCAATAGAAAATAAGTGAAAAGAAAAAGGAAATTCTTCAAAATGAAAACAATTCTTTAATCATAGTCAATCCTATTTACGCAACAGTCAGGAGAGTTACTAAAATTAAGGAAATAATTCAGTTTTCGCCTCTCACTAATTTTTTTTTTTTTTTTTGACAAATTAATTTGGTCTTGTAATAAAATAAAGGCAAACATTCACATCCAAAACAAAAATTAAAAAATAAATCTCATGGCCAAAGAGGTATCGAACTATCGATGCATGTGAGAGACAGAGCTAAAAATAATGAGAAAAAAATTCTTAAAAAACAGAGAGAACAAATTTTTTTTCAAGAAAAACAAAGGGAGAAATTCTTATACATTTGTAACAAATAATGACGACAATAGACGGGATTTTCCAGAGTAAATTCGAAAGTAAAAAAATAAAAATTAAATCGAATAGAACTCAACAATAATCGCGCCTCTACCAAACATTCCACTCTTTTAAAAATTAATATTTTCTACCAAACATTCATGGAACCAGGCAAACCAAACCAGCTCTTGAAACCAAGTTTCGAAAAATACTTATCAAATAAAAAAAAAAAGAGAAATGCGAATAAATTACCGACCGATCTGAGACGTAAACACAAAATCTTTGATCAGCAACAGCTTCAGCTACTCTTTTGCTACTAAGGAAAAAAAATAAAAAATAAAGAAAAACATAGAAATTAGGGTATTTTTTGGTTTTGGGAAATAAAAATGAAAGTTGAGTGGAGAATATTGCTAGCGGATGGAGGTGGAGACTGAAGTGGAAGTATATCTGGTTGGTGTTTCGGTTCAGAGGAACAAGGTTAGGGTTTCAAATTTGTTTTTGGTTTGATGATTTTGGAAGAGGGGGGATTGGGTATAGGGGATGAAAGCCATGGCAATCGAGCGGGACGGGCGGATCTTATCCACCTCCACTCCACTTTTGCATGGATGTTGAAAACATCCATATTCATGGATGTCGATTACATTCATAATCGCTTCACGGTGCTTCACTCCGTTACACTCTAATTTTATATTAATTATTTTTAACTTAATATTGTAAAAAATTATATTATAATTTATTCATGAACATAATTTTAGTATATAAAAATCTTTAATATAATATATATATAATAATAATACATATATACTAAAAGTATAGATATAAAATATTAGTATATATATGATTTTAGTATATATATCTAATATATATTAAAAATATAAGGAAAAATATAAAATATTTTAAAGGATAAAATAGTAATTTCAAAAGTCGGGGCGGGGCGGAGTGGAGCAAGCATTTACCAAAACCACTCCGCTCCACCCTGCTCCAAAAAAAAACCTCTCCATTCGGTGCGGATCGGTGCGAAATCAATCGGTCGGATCGGGTTTTGCCATCCCTAAAGCCACCCGTTAACAGGTTTCATCAAATATATTATTTTTCTTTTATTTCAACGGTTCAGATGAGTTATTTTTCATAAAACCATCAATACTTATTGAAGCTTATAGGAATTAGGAAACTTATATTAAGAAATTTTTTTTAGAATTTTTCCAAATTATATATTTGGCGATTTTTTTATCACAATATAACTAAAAAAAATTATTTATCGAAATATTATTATTTTCAGATTAATTCTCAAAATTCGTTAGTTTTAAATCAGTTGAAAATCGTCATCCCCATGACGATTTCTCAACGTGTATTTGAAAAAAAAAATTAAAAACATCAAGGTAAATCGCCATCCCCATGACGATTTCCCTTAATGTTTTTTGAAAAAAATTAAACTTTAAGAAGGAAAATCGCCAGCAGTTTTTTTTTTTTAATTATGAAATAATATAAATTATATAATTAAAAAATAAATTTTTTAATTATTAAATAATAAAAAATTATATAATTTATAATTTTAAAAAATAAAAATTTATAAAAATTTATAAAAAATTTAAAAATTATATTCATAATATCAATCGGATTCTTTTCAACTTGTATTCGTAATAAATGGACCTCCGAGAGAAAGATCAACCAAAGCGTTGTGGATTATGCAGGAATGAAAGTCATAGCTAGACCTATCCATGGGCTCGGTAACCGTCTGGCCCGATAAGTCCAGATCGTATTTGGGCCGAGCTTGGACAAGTGTTTTTGTAATTCGGGTCGGCCTGCTTAGCCCGAATTATTATTTATTAAATAACAATATTTTTTATTTAACTTTAATTATAAATTTATATATAAATATAAAAATGTATTTTTAATATTTATATAAAATACCATATTGATTATTAATATTTACCGGACCGGGTTGAGGCCCGAAATTTTTTTATTTCCTTTGCCTAACCCCGAAAATAAAAATTATATATTTTAAAATTTTAAAATTTTGAGAATTAATAAATTGTAAAATTTAAATAAAATTTTTAAATAATAACAGATTTAAAAATTATATAAATATGATTCGGGATTATTGGGCCGGACTTACCACCATGTAGACCTATCCAAGTGCCGTGCTACCCGCCCAAGCCCGAAGGCCTGCCTATATTTGGGAGGGTTTGGACAAAAATATTATGCCAGAAAAATAGATTTGGGCAAAAAAATTAAACCCGTTTAAAATGTGGGCCGGGCCTTGGCTCCAACATTCAAGGCCCGAACCCGTCTTGGCCCGGCCGATTTTCTAATTAAATAATATATTATTTGTATATATTATGTAATTTATGTCATATAAAAATTAAATATATATAATATTATAGTATAAACATTAAAAAATATGTTAAGTTGTCCATATTTAACAACTTAATAAAATAAAAAATATATAAAATTATTAAAAATTAAATAATAAAAAAATATATATTTTTAAAAATTATAAAAAAAATAATATGGGCGGGCCTAAACGGGCTTGGGCTATCCATTTACAAATATATATTATATTAAAAGAATAAAAAATATATATATTAAAAGAATAATAAATAAAAAAATCAAAAGAAAATATATATTTTTAATTCTTTTTCCCAGGGGAATTCTTTTTCTTTTAATATATATTTTTTATTCTTTTAATATATATATATTTTTTATTCTTTTAATATAATATACATATATATTTGTAAATTAATAACCCAAACTCGTTTAGGCCTGTCCATATTATTTTTTTCTAATTTTTTTAAAATATATATATTTTTATTATTTAATCTTTAATAATTTTATATTTTTTTCTTTTATTAAGTTGTTAAACATGGACAACTTAACATATTTTTTAATGTTTACAATATAATATTATATATATTTAATTTTTATATGACATAAATTATATAATATATAAATAATATATTATTTAATTAGAAAACCTGCCGGACTCGGGCCTTGAATGTTGGAGCCAAGGCCCAGTCCACATTTTAAACGGGCCTAATTTTTTTGCCTAAACCCATTTTTCGGACCTAATATTTTTGTCCAAGTCCTCCCAAATATGGGCGGGCCTTCGGGCTTGGACGGGTAGCTCGGCCCTTGGACAGGTCTAAATGGTGGTAAGTCCGGCACGATAAACCCGAATCGTATTTATATAATTTTTAAAATTGTTATTATTTAAAAAATTTATTTAAAATTTACAATTTATTAATTTACAATTTTGTAAAATTATAAACTATATAATTTTTATTTCCGAGCTTAGACAAAGGAAATAAAAAAAATTCGGGCCTCAGCCCGGTCCGGTAAATATTAAAAATAAATCTGGTATTTTATATAAATATTAAAAATACATTTTTATATTTATATATATATATTTATAATTAAAGTTAAATAAAAAATATTTTTATTTAATAAATAATAATTCCCGCTAAGCAGGCCAACCCAAATTACAAAAAAACTTGTCCAAGTTCGGCCCAAATACGATCCGGGCTTATTGGGTCGAGCGTGTTATCGGGCCCGTGGATAGGTTTAGCTATGACCTTCATTCCTGCATAATCCACAATGCTTTGGTTGATCTTTCTCTAGGAGATCAATTTATTACAAATACAAGTTGAAAAGAATCTGATTGATATTACGAATATAATTTTTAAATTTTTTTTAAATTATTTTTTAATTTTTTATTTAAATTATAAATTTTATTTTTTAAAATTATAAATTATATAATTTTTATTATTTAATAATAAAAAAGAAATTATTTTTTTAATTATATAATTTATATTATTTTATAATTTTTTTTAAAAAAAAAAGGAAAATCGTCACTCCCAGTGACGTCCTTCTTAAAATTTAATTTTTTTTTTCAAAATATATTAAGAAAAATCTTCATCTTTTTTGAAATTTTTTTCAAATACACATTAAAAAATTATAATGAGAGATAGTGATTTTTCAATTGATTTAAAATTAATGAATTTTAAGAATTAATATGAAAGAAATAATATTTCGATAAATAATTTTTTTTTAGTTATATTATGATAAAAAAAAAAAATTATGTTTGGCTCTGTCGGTGAGATTGTCTCAAGCGTTAATGCAAAAGTCGCCTTCTTTAATTCTTACCCAAGAAAATACAAACAAGCAAACTACTTCACCCGCCCACATATCTTACGAGTCCACGTAACCCTATATTCCACGTGTAACCATCATAATCAATGTGCGCCATGCGCACCTCGTTCACATTATCGCACTCCCTTGTAGTTTAATGAATCATCAACATTCATCACCCATCCACTCTTTTGACCAAGGCAAATAAAAATAGAAAAAATAAATAAATAAATAAAGTCACAGAAATTGAGAACAAATCTTACTAAGCCCCAGCTCATGCTCTCTCTCTCTCTCACATTCACTCTAGAGAGAGGAATTTTGGGTTTTCAATTTCTTCACTGTTTTTCTCTTTGCTTTGGCTTCATCTTCAGAAAGGTAAGTCAAATTCTTAAATTGCTTGCCATATTTTTAGTTTCAAGATCTATGAACCCAGATCTGTAAAGCCTTAATCTTTTTACTGAATCCTTGCATTTTAGTAATCTGGGTACTTTTGTTTTGTTCTTAATAAGTAGATTTAGTTCATTGTAAGGGCGTTTAGTTCATAAAAAAAAATGTTGGGTCGTTCTGGGTTATCTAGAACTGGAAGCTTTAGGCCAGAGAATCTAGGACAAAATGCTTTACATATGATTGGCAATCTTTGTTTCACTATATTTGTAATAGGTGTCCTAGTTTTCACTATTATAGCTGCTACTTATGAGCCAGAGGACCCTCTTTTCCACCCTTCTACAAAGATCACAACTTTCCTCACTTCCACATCAAATGCCACATTTCAATCGGATAACACGGTTGTTAGAACCGGAGAGGACTTTATGGCTGCCAACCAGACTGCATTTGCCACTTTTATCAATGTGACAGATGTAGTAGAAATCAAGGTGGTGCGTACTGATGAAACTAGTTCATCTGAATGTGAGGGTGATTCAAAAGGACCACTTGATTGTAGGGACCCGGAAGTGTTCCATTTGATGATGAAAGTGGCAATTGAGCATTTTAAGGATATACATTTTTATCGGTTTGGGAAGCCGGCTCCTGGCCCTGAGGAGAATACTTGTGATATGGCGTGGCGGTTTAGGCCTAAGGAAGGGAAGACAGCTGCTTTTTATAAGGATTATAGGCGGTTTGTGATTAATAGATCAGAGAATTGTACGCTTAGTGTGGTGAGCATTGGGGATTATCATTCAGGTGTGAATGCAAGGAAGAAGAAGAAGAAGAATCAAAAGCCTGGATTTGAGAAGACGTCTGGTAGGCAGGAGCATGGTGGGGTGTCTTTGCCTGTTGTTGGGGAAACAGTGAATGATTCACTTCCAGTAGTTGAGTCTGAAAATGCATTTAGTCGTGGGAAGTATTTGATTTATGTGGGTGGTGGAGATAGGTGCAAGAGCATGAACCATTATATGTGGAGTTTCTTGTGTGCATTGGGTGAAGCACAATATTTGAATCGAACTCTGGTTATGGATTTGACACTTTGTTTGTCTTCAATTTATACTTCGTCAAATCAGGATGAGGAAGGGAAGGATTTTAGGTTTTACTTTGATTTTGAGCATCTGAATGAGGCAGCATCAGTGTTGGATCACGAGCAGTTTTGGCAAGATTGGAATAAATGGCAAAAGAAAGATGGGTTGAGTCTTAATCTTGTTGAGGATTTTAGGGTGACGCCAATGAAGCTTTCCGAGGTGAAGGATTCTTTGATTATGAGAAAGTTTGGATCTGTGGAGCCAGATAATTACTGGTACAGGGTTTGTGAAGGAGAGACAGAATCTGTTGTTCAAAGGCCATGGCATCTGGTATGGAAATCAAGAAGGTTGATGGATATAGTGTCAGCCATTGCGTCAAGGTTGAACTGGGATTATGACTCGGTTCACATTGTGAGAGGGGAGAAGGCGAGGAACAGGGACCTGTGGCCTAATCTTGCGCAAGATACCTCACCTGATGCCCTTATCTCAACCTTGCAGGATAAGATTGAAGATGGGAGGAATGTTTATATTGCAACTGATGAACCTGATACATCCTTCTTTGATCCTTTGAAAGACAAATATTCCACTCACTTTCTTAATGAATATAAGGATCTTTGGGATGAGAGCAGTGAGTGGTATTCAGAGACAACAAAGCTTAACAATGGAGTACCAGTTGAATTTGATGGTTACATGAGGGTCTCTGTCGATACAGAAGTTTCCTTGAGAGGGAAGAAGCAGATTGAGACTTTCAACGATCTGACTAACGATTGCAAAGACGGTGTTAACACTTGCAAAACTGCAGCCAGTTAACCCCCTACATATGTGCGGTCTGAGACTTCATCGCGACTGTTGGGTATATCCACGTGTACTTTAAGCTATTGTCTTTGTTACCTTTAATAAAACTGTATGCCTTACCTGGTAGTTTTGTCATTCAGTGGCATTTCTTGGATTTTGTTTTTGTAGAATATTGACTATCAATGTTTCATGACTTGGCAGCCTTTTAAGGTTTTAGACTAAGTTGAACTTGCTTTGTGAACTGTTTTTGATCTACCATGCCATATTATGACATTATAGTCTTGTGATGGAATTTGCCTGTTAGATTACTTTTTCAAGAACCCTAAACCTTGAACTGTGGATATTATGCTTTTTGTCCATTTAGCCTAGCGTGGTTAGTTTGTCTCATCAGAATCAAGATGTAAGACCTAAAAGAAGAAGAAAAGAGCTGAAATAAGGATTGAAAGGAAAATACCAATTCATATTTGCTAATTGCTGAAGGCCAAAACCAAAAGAAAAGAAAAGAAGATTTGGAGGAAAAAAAGATTTGAACATAGCTCTTCTGCCTCATGCATTCTTAAATTAGATTGAAGTGAATGAATTTGCAGAGGACTCTAATGCGCTATATAAATTACGAGAATGAAATGCATACATTATATATAAATTAGTTAAGATTCAATAAGATTATATATTTGAAAGATATAAAAACATGAATTTTAAATTCATAAATAGCTATAGGTATTTCAAATTCACTACTAAATAAGCATCTAGCAAATTCATAGATTTGAAAAATAATCATCAATGTTATATTTACATGTGTTTTATTACACAATTTATATTATTTTTTAAATTCAAATTCATCTTTTGAAATTCGAAGTTCTTAAAAGCAACCTAAAGTGTGAAATAAAAATCCATTATTTCTCTTCAAATATTTGAAAAAAAGAAAATCTGAAAACCTGCTCTTTCCCTTGCTGGTTCAAGATTGAATCAACAAATTTTACTTGGTTAAATTTCGACATTCCACACTCTTGATGACACCAACAGCAACAGTCTGTTCTTCAAGAACTTGGGTTGCTTCTCAAGCTCCTTGGCAGATCTCAATCTTGGTCAAGAGCTCAGCAAATTTGAATGGATTTTCATGGGGATATTTTGTCGTGGGAATAAAAAGGATTTGGCTTACTGTTTATATATATATATATTATGGGTGGTGCCCATGTAATATTATAAGTTAAACTTAGATGTTTGATAAGCCATCTGTTGAATATTGAGACAAAATCATGGCAGAGAGGTGTATGGCTGTTTGAAGTTAATGCAATTCAATTTTTCACTCATTTCAAACAACTGAGATGTTATTAGGACATTGTTTTTTACAGTCTATACTCTGTTTAGCCCATTCCATGAAATCTGCTGAGATTGTGAAGCTATGGACATGGGAAGTCAAAGGGATGAGAGTGAAACAAACGTTATTTTTATGCCTGAAGATACCTTTCTCCTAAAAGTTAAAATCAAGTTAAGATTTGAATGCCCTTTTTCTGCTTTTTGAGAAGAGCTGAAAAGGAACAAGAAAATCTTAGTAACTAATATACCATTCATGAAATCATGTTGCTCCAAACTTGGTGATGTTGAACACCCCCAAGTGGGTTTAGTAGACCAAACATCTCTTCAGACTCTTTCACCCCAATCTACATTGCCCAGAATTAGGCATGAATGTTGGATGTCGACAAATGAGTGACATTAATTGTTTTTTCCTAAGTGTTAATTGTACAAAAATGGGTGATACCTGTCCTTTTTTCCACTTCATGGTTTCCAATATGCATAGAATTAAGTACTGGGATGCGTGAGTAAAAATGAAGAGTCCTGCTAACATAAATTAATCCCGCTTTTAAGAGGTAGCATAGAATGCTGATAGAATTTCTTACTATCATGAACATTTAGTCATAAAGTACTCAAAGCTATGGTACTTATGGTACTCGGATTCGGGTGTGAATGTCGGATACGGGTT
This sequence comes from Fremontodendron californicum, assembly GCA_030761205.1. Taxonomy (NCBI): domain Eukaryota; kingdom Viridiplantae; phylum Streptophyta; class Magnoliopsida; order Malvales; family Malvaceae; genus Fremontodendron; species Fremontodendron californicum. Next base: position 7,881,089 of record JAULJL010000017.1, on the reverse strand, counting down.
TGAGTCCGACACGGATACGGGTTTGAGTCCGACGCGAGTATGTTCAATCTTTTTTAAGTTTTTCCATATAATTGGAAGATCATATCCCTATACCCATGTCCGGATATACGTCGAACACGGATATCGGATACGAATACTTAAAAAAAATAAAAAGTTGGAGCAATATAGACTCAAAAGGCATTAGATTGAGACAAAAAAAAAATGAAACCTAGCACAAACTTGAAACATGCTCTGAAATAGAAGCCAGATAGATACCACAAAAAACATCAGAAACCTGACATCAACATATGACACCAGAACAGCTATTGCATCACAAAGCAGTAACCTCTCAACAGATTTTAGTTCCATTAATTACCTAGTTTTCTTCTATATTATCCGGATTCGAGAGTGACTTTTGGATACGGATATGTGTCCACGGGTATGAGCAATTTCTTTTTAAGTTTTACATATATTTGGAAGATCATATCCCCATACTCATGTTCGAATATGTGTCGAGCATAGATATTGGATACAAATACTTAAAAAAAAAAATAAAATGAAAAGTCCGTGTAATATAGGTTTCTTTTCAATCTATCCTATATCGAAAAGGAGTGAAGCAAGAAAGAAAACAAGATCTCCATGAACTATATAAAAGCTCAAGACAGAAAGTGAGATGTATATAACATCAGAAACCCTGACAATATGTACATTCAATAACACATGATCACCACATCAAGGTAAACTTGCGGGTAATACATTCAATAACACATGATCACCACATCAAGGTAAACTTGCGGGTAATATTAACCAACACTCGCCTAAACACTAAGCCGAAACTGATAACATTCATTTATATACCTGTACAATAAACACGCTGTACAATGGAAATTTGAAGTTTCCTCAACTCTGCATACTAAGTAAATATTCTCACCAAAAGCAGGAAGCTTCGTCTTCAGGCAGCAGAGTCGTCCTGCAAAGAGGGCATGTAACATTCCAATAGTTCAACCATTTTTCCAAGCACACCTTGTGAAAGAGATGGCCGCAGGACAAGCGGTTAATCTCTGATTCAGGCTCAAACCGAGTCAGGCAAACCAAACAGTCATGCTCCGGTCGCTTGCAGCTACATACAGCATCGAACCGAATTGCTGGAGTCCTGCTCCGGAACTCCTTGATGTAACTATCAGAAGTACTAAGGCGGAAGTCGAATGATTCTGAGGGATTTTCAACAGAATCCGAGGATGGTGATGGTGATGGTGACGAGAGATGGATACCGACAATGTGAAGGATTGATCGAATTATGCCTTTAACTATAGATATGGATAAAGCTGTGTTTACCAAGAGTACACATAGCACTCCTTCTGATGGAGCTGGGAGACTTGAGAGACCCATTTTTTGTTATCAAGGTCGAAGTTTTATGCGGGATTCAGAATCGAAAAGAGATGTGCAATTCGAGAAATTCAAGATTGAGCTAAGTTTATCTGAAGAAATTATTATATAACGGAAAGGTAGATATGCAAGAAGATAATTTTAATCAGCTGCCAAGGAACTAATTAAGGATATAAAGGATGCTACCCTCTTGCTGATATATATATATATGACCTGGAAACATAAAACATCCATTAGAATACCATTCAAAGAATTAGAAATCAATGTAAAAGTTGCCAAATTATGCAGAAGCAAAAGCAGATCATCTCATCATCAAGATTTTAATTCGAAAACTCACATGCAGATAACCTCAAGATAAACAAATCACTGACCAAAGGCAAAAACACCCAAAAGAAAAAGAGAAGTAAGATCACTACGATTGATTTTGAAAATTACCTTAAAATCAGAGAGGGAAAATCTTCACATGACAAGTGATGAGTGCAAATCCTGAAAACCGGGAAGGAAGTTAGGGAAACATTTAAGGAGAACTGAACTTTTAATAAATAAAAAATAATAAGTAGAACAACATTGATGAGGATGGGTTAAAAACTGGCCTCTTGTTACTGGCCTCATGGGCTAGAGGGGAAAGCCTATATAACTTATAGGATAGAATAGGCTTTAAATAAAGAGTTTGATTTCAACCATATTTCAAAAAGTAAAAGCTCAAAGAAATTGAAAGATGAAACATTTCCAAATCAAATCATCATATGTGATTTCAAATGAAAAGAACCCAACAGGGAAATTGAGAGCTTTCAAGACTGTCTATAGCTAACATCCCCCACAAAGATCAATGCTAAATGAAACACCTTTCATAAGCTTTTTCATAACCAAGATCCAGCCATGCTCAAACCTTGATGATGGTAATAAACATGGCGGTCAAAATAGAAAATCAAAGTTCTAACAAAAAGGGGAAAGGAAAAGATATCATATTTTCCAATTTGGAAAAACCAATTAAACAACAAACCACACCCCAAATAGGTGATATGAGATCTAACATTTTCATGCATAATGAAAAAAAAAAAATCCCATAAAGTTACCCTTAATATCTTTCATTTGCTTCCTTATAAGAAAACCAACATTTCTTTAAAGACAGAAGAACAAGCTTTAAAAATGATAGTAAAAGTTTTGAGTTTGTTTAAGCAAAGAAACTTACTCAAAAATGGTCAACTTTGCTCAATAGAAGGCACCAAGAACAAGAACTGAAGAGAATATTGTTTCATGGGATCAATGAAACATAGAGAAAGGAAAATTGGGTTTTAACAGAAATGAAATATGTAAGGTTTTTGAAGTCTGGTAATGGCTGCTGTGCCATCCTTCTCTGCTTATATAGCAACCCCCCACCCTAACTCTAAAAATAAACTGTGGTTAGTCTTCCGGGTTTTCCGGACTCTATAGCCCTTTAACCATGGTTACTTTATATCATCAATCTCTCTTTTTACTTCGGTTTAATCTTTGTGTCTTTAAGCTTAACTAAACTTTAGTTTTTTACATTAGTAGAACATTCTCAGCAGTTATAGACTTGTAGCAGCTAAAAGAGGAAAAGTTAAAGAAACTGGTTTTCTCATTTTTAGCTACAAATGTCCCACTTATACTATCGAAATTATTGAACAGTTTTTTATCTAGAAATTGCAAGTCAAATATTTTGAGAACCGGATAATTATTATTTGAACTAGATAGATGCTCGAGTTTTGTTACAGGTTAATTATCGAATTTAAATTAATATTTTATAATAAATTTAAAAAATAAAAAAACAAAAAAAGTAAAAATAATTTTAAAAATAATAACTCCTATCCTATATGACATCTGATATAAAATCTAAAGTTATTTGAATATGGTCAATTATGTTCGATAATTTCAGATATATCATAATTATACGATATGAACATAACATTGAAAAAATAATTAAAACACGACATGACACAAAAAATTACATAAACACGACACAAATATACGAACGCGTCAAAATTTATATAAATATATAATACCTTGAAAATGAATATGATTATGATAGAAAAATAACACGAACATGATGACACGCGACACAAAATTGGGAGTTACTTGATTAGTGTCAATTAGACTCTGATAATTTCGGACACAACATGATTATACAATACAAACACAATATGGGAAAAATAATTAAAACACGGCACGAAAAATAAAATGAACACGACACAAATACACGAACGTGTCAAAATTTACATAAAATGAATTATTAACGCGTAAAATTTTATATAAATTTATAATATTTTAAACACACGATAAAATAACATGAACATGTTACGAACATACAATTTTTTTTTTCTAAATTGAATCATTATGACTAATTATGCAAAATATGGGATGAAGAGATACGACATGAACATACAAAATTTTTTCTAAATTGGATCACCATGACAAACTATGCAAAATATTTAGATGAATTGAAACACGACAGGAACACATGGAAAAAATAACATGAATACAACACTAATACACGAACGTGTCAAAATTTACATAAAATGAATTATTAACATGTAAAAATTTATATAAATTTATAATATTTTGAACACACGAAAAAATAATACGAACATGTTACGAACATACAATTTTTTCTAAATTTAATCATTATGACAAATTATGCAAAATATGGGATGAATTGGGACACGACATGAACATACCAAATTTTCTCTAAATTGAATCACCATGACAAATTATGCAAAATATTTGGATGAATCGAAACACGACAGAAACACATGAAAAAAATAATATGAACACAACAGAAATACACGAATGTGTCAAAATCTACATAAAACGAATTATTAACATGTAAAATTTTTATATAAATTTATAATATTTTGAACACATAAAAAAATAACATGAACACAAACGCGAAACAAAAAATAATATGAACACAATACGAAAAAACGAACGTGTCAAAAACTACATAAATCCAAAATCATTTAAAAATCAACCCTAAATCAGTCTAATAAAATGACCTAATTAACTCTAAAAAGTAAAAAACATTGATTAAATCATTGCTTAGTTGACTAAATGACCTAATTAACCCTAAAAACATTGACTAATGCCATTGTTTAGTTGGCTATTTATCATGGTTCCAATTTCTCTAATTCTTGTATCTCATTGATTTAGGGGATTGCTTTTAAGGTTTGTTATAGATTATAAATTTGTTTTTTATATACTTACATAGAGTTTTTTTTTTTTAATTTATAACACGGGTTAAGAATTTATCATATTTTTTAATTAATTTTTATTTTTATTTTTTATTATATCTTAAAGAATATGTTTCATCATTTTCATCTTATTAATTCTTCTTGTGAAATTTAATAATTCACTGTCAATGCATATGATTTTTTTTTTAAATGAGACTTGTTTTAATTACTTTCTCCTTCACGAGTTTGGATCTGATTCATTATTTTTAATATATTTATCATTATCAATTAAATGTGTAAGATTTACTCATAAATTATAAAAATTATATTTATAAATAATAAATAAGTTTATTTTAAATAATAATATACCGAAAAATAACGGAGTAAACCATATCTCATTCACTTTAGTTGGAGATGTTGAAGCCCCCTCCCCCCCAAAAAAAAAAAAAAGTAAAATTACCAAGGTCATCTTTGCTCTTTCTAATATTTTGATTCCTTTCTAAGTATTTTTACGGTAGTAAACTTTTTTTTACCATGTCAATTCCTGTACTTAGTAAATATTATATAAATGCATTGGAAATATATAACTTTATGAATTTTCCATGAATTTTTTTAAAATGTTTATCTTATTAAAAATAAAATTTGTACATCTGAACATTTTGATCGATATTTAAATTATGTTTTCTTCCACTAACTCTTAAAAATTAAAAAAAATTAAAAATTTGTTAAGAAAGATTTTAAAAAAATCACAAGTTATAATTCATTAATAAAATAATTAAATAATGATCAAATATGAATATTTTAATAAATTTTATTTACTATATCCTCATTTTTAAAAGAATATAAATGCAAACTACCACATTTATTGCATTGTAACCTATTCTTAGGAAAATTTAAAATAATCAAAAGGTTTTCAAAATCATAGGACATTATTTAAGAATTGTGCTAGATGGTTTGATATCCGAATAATAGAGATAAAAAGAATGACTATGTAAATTATAATGCCAATGTTTTTATGTCTTATTCGGAATACAAACTCTTTGTTGTTTCCATCACATTTAATTTATTAGAGCAACATTTTTGTTTAGTAGATACTATTTGAATAAAGAAATTCAAGACTTTTGAAAAAGAAATTAAGCACTAAATCATATGGTCTTGTCAAAAAAAAATTAATTTTAATAATTAAAAATATAATATCTAATAAATTTAAATTTTAATATTTATAGTCCTTTTATTATTTTCATATTACTATATATATATATATATATATATATATATATATATATATATATATATATATGCCGTATGGCATTAGAATCAGACTTTGCTTTGCTTCACATCAATCTATTAAAAAAATTACCAATCCTAAGCCATCAAGTGGGGGTTGAAAAGATTGAAAATTGACAATCGTCAAAATCCCAATTGCATTCAACAACCTTCATTATTGTTGGTAACTACTAAACAAAAATTCTTTCATAATCGTCGGTAAATTTTTGTATTTAGTGATTTTTTTTATTTTAAAAATGCCACTAAATTTATAAATTTAGCGGTATTTTTGTTTATAAATGTCTTTATTTGAATTCATATAATATTCACTTAAGTTATTTATTGGCGTTTTATAAATATTGGTAAATATCCTAGAAAAAGTCGTTAAATTTTTCGATGTCGTTTTTAACAACACATTTAATAGTGTTTTTTTAAACACGGCTAAATTTTTAGCGATGTTTTTAAACGTCGTTAAAGACATGTTTCATAGTTACCAATTGGCCAACTTTACTTCCCAAGGGTTCAATCTTTAAAAAACCTTAAACATATTGGCAATTTGGGTTTTTTTGAAGAGTTTTGCTAACGAGTGTCCTTAGAACATTCTTTAATGTTAGTTAATATATTATGTATTTTGCTAACAAGTGCTCTAAGGGCACTCTTTAAGGTTACTAAATATAGTAATATCTTCAACCAATGCATTGAAAATGATGAATAAAGTTGTCAACTTTTGTATTTAATACAATGCTATTACTATAAATAGCATATTAACTAACCTTAAAAAGTGCCTTAAGAGCACTAATAGCAAAACCCTATTATTTATAATAATAACATTGCATTAAATATAAAAATTGATAACTTTATTCATTATTTTCAATATATTGATTAAAGATATTATTATATTTAATAATCTTAAAGAATATTCTTAAGACACTTGTTAATAAAATATTTTCTTGAACTTACATTAGGAGAGGGGAGGACTTAGCTATTTATGCTAAATTTCAAAGAATCAATGTCCCATAAATGAGCAATTAATTAACTCATCGAAATTGAAAGAATGAATGGATGGAGTCCCTCAATTTCATCAAAGCAAACAATGACAATGAGGTAGATCCCCTCCCCTCCTTTCCCTTCCCTTCATCATATCTTACCTATTTTCTTTTCAATGGTCATTTTCTCATCACTGCCTATCTGTCTAATTAATGAACCAGTTCACCCAGAAGAAAAAAAAAATCATATTTAGGAGGGACCCTTAGTTTTCTACGTGTCAAAATCTTAATGGGTGATTGGAAAAAAATGTCAGCAGAATCCTAAATTTGTAGCTTTAGTCTTTGGGGGAGCCTGGCAAGGCAAGGCAAGGCAAGGCAAGGCAAGAAAATGGCAAAAGTTTTTTTGTCTGAACATGATATCATATACTGTAAAATGTGAACCTATGACTTGTTACAATCAATGCTGTAGATAGTGTCAAAATATGCTTTGAAATAAACAAATTCGACGTAAATTTATTAATTTTGAGTATGATAAAAAATATAATATAAAAATATATTTAATAAATATAATATGATATATTTAAATATAATCAATACGTTATATTTAATATAGTATATTATATTATATTTAAATTTAAATTTTTTTTGATAAATTTAATAATTTTTATTGTATTTATATTTATATAATTGATATAAAAATATAATATATGATACGCATGTCTAAGTTAAAGATTGAAACAAGACAAAAAATTGGGTTTAAGGGGTGGGAAACTAAGATTATTATTATCTTTTTATAAGTAATATCGGATTTGGTCCATATTTTATTAATGTTTTGTTTAATTAAAAAAAAAAAAAAAAAATGGTGGCATCTTGGTTCAAGTGAAAGATACAGCTACTTTTTGTTGTTGTTGTTATTTGTATTTTTTGCTCATTTTTTAGTGGTGTGGGGGACGACGACTACTAAATTGAGGGATAATTTGTCTCTTGTTGCCTAACAAACCTAAAAAATGTTAGTTAAATAAAAAAGAAAGTTCCTAACTTGAGTACTTAGACTATTTTAGATTATCTTTGTCCCATCATAGATTCTTGACTTTCCACAAATATTTGCTTGTATGCATCGTTCTTTGCAATCCACATGATAACCTCTTAAAAGAGAGATTAGATACTGTCGATTTTTAGGATGTTAGTCACGAGTTTAATAAACCAAGCTGTGACACGTAATTAAATGAAATTCACACAGTAATAGTGCATGAGTTCACATGGACAAGCAAAATTCAGTATTAAAAAAATTCAATCCGATTAATTGATCGAATCGGTTGAATTAAAAAATTAATAATATGTTCAATTTGATATATATCGTAAAATTGAATTTCTTTCATCGATAAAGAATCAAAAAAAAAAGGAAAAAATTGATTGTTATAAAAATAAATATATTATATGTTATGAGAATTGAACCTTTAATCTCTTAAATATATATTAAAAATTATATCATTTAGCCAAATACATATTTTTATTAAATATTTACTATATTTAATATTAATTTAATATTAATTTTTTTAATACAATCGATCGATTCAACTGATTTAATCGATTAAATTGATAATTAAAAAATTTATCGATTTAGGCTCCCTTTGGATTCAAAAGGAGTCCCAATTATGTGCGATTGGGCATAAAAATGCTCCAATAGCACCATTTACCCTATTTGGGTAACAGGGGCCAACACGGTAAGAACGTGCTGACCCTCTTTTTCCCACTAGAGCATGAATGCTCCAGTGGAAGAAAAGGCCTTCCAGTGGGAGGATCTTTTACCATTTTAACCCTTTGATGTTATTTTTTTTATTTTTATATAGTACATATATTTTTTTTATTTTTACATAATAATTTAATAAATATATAAATTTTATTATTATAAAATTAAAAAGAATTAACTGAAAATAAAAAATTACATGAATAATAAAAAATATATACAAAAATATTATTTGATATATTTTTGTAATTTTTATTAATAAAATTATTATTTGACATAAATATAATTTTAATTATTTATTAATCTTATAAATATCAAATAAATTAAAAAATTATATATATATATATATACACACACATTTTAATCTAATGTCTTTAATGATCATTTTTTCTTTTCATTATAATTCATCTTACCCTCACCGTTGTTTTTGAATCCAAACACATATCCCACCACTGATTTTAATCTCATCATTACATTATCCAATCTCACCGCTACAGTAACTAATTGAATCTTTACCATTATTTTTAATTTCATCGAAATTAATTTTATCATCCATTCAAATAGACCTTTAATCTCCAATTCAATTTTTTAAACATTGAACAAATCTGAAGCAAAGAATGATAATCTGACTATTATATCTGGAAACAACAGCAAAAGTGGTCCATTTTTATTTGATTAAATTTTCAAGCAATATATGATTATCGGTTAACCAGCAGGACACGTGTCACGAACCCATAAGCACTAATTAGTTTGATTGGTTAATTAGGTGAATGTTGATTATCTTTCCCAAATTTGACAATGACTTTCATATATGAACTTTCGAAATCAGAAATTAAAATGACTTTTTTTCTATCTTTTTATAAGAAGAAGAAAAAGAACATTTATCTGCATATATACTACTACTGTCCAATCTCAATGATTGAAAGTGAAATGTCCTATAAGATATGATATTTTAGCTTTCAATTGGAAAGAAATATGAAATTGTCATACAAGAAATAAAAAAAAAACGAAAAAAAAAAATATATATCAAGTGATCAATTGGTTCAACGATCAATTCAATCTTTTAAAAATTAATAGAAGAATCTAGGAGTTTGTAGACGAAGAGGAAGCAAGCTGTAAAAGATCATGTCATAACTGCCAAAGAGCTAGTAAGATACAATGAATTTAGGTACAAATGAGTAGATAAATTTTCTTGTTTATTATAGAAAAAAATAGAATTTTAATCAATATTAAAAAAATCATATCATATCGATTGGATCAATTCAACGAAAATTAAAAATTTGTTCGATTTATATATATTTTAGAATTATTGATTATTTTGTGAGTCGATAAAAAATTAATTTTAATTTTTTTTTAAAATTATAAGTTATGAGATTTAAATATTTTAAAATTTAATTTTATATTAAAAATCATATTATTTAATTAAATACATGTTTTTATTATATGTTTACTTTATTTAATATTTAAATTTATTTTAATTAAATCGATCGATTTAATCTATCAAATCAATTGAACCATTAATCAGAATTTTACCAATTTAACCTACCATCCCATTTTTTTTTTTTAACATTGGCTTAAACTCAAGCTTTGGCTAAAATGGCCATGTCCCTCGCCTATAAAGTGGGGAGTTTTTACATCTTCGGGGTTTAGGTGTAAATTACTCATAAACAGCACAAAAATACAGCTGAAAATGGAGCATATTATTATTATTATTATTGGGTTTTGCTAACGAGTGTTTTAGAGGTATTTTTTAAAATTAGTTAATATATTAAGAAAAATGTTAATTAGTGTTTAGCGGCATATATAGGGAAAAAAATGTAATTAATAACGTATTTTTTTTTTGAATTCAATAAAAGTAATGTATAAATGTAAAAAAAAAAAAAAATCTTAACCAATACCTATAGATATCGATTAAGCCCATATATTAATTATAGTAATAATGTTGTGTTAAACGTAATAGTTGATAACTTTTTAAACAAATTCCAATGCATTAAGTAAATATATTATTATATATAGTAACCTTAAAAAGTATTTTAAGATACTCTTTAGTAAAATCCTTATTATTACTATTATGGATTTATATTGATGCACTGACAGTATATAAATCTATATATTGTCAATGAATCATATAATGTCACCTCATTAAAAATAAAGTTATATGTATTTATTTTTTAAAAATTTAATCAGGTAAAATCAAATGATTTATTAATAACGTATAAATTTATACATTATCAATACATTAAATAAAAACCCTATTACTATGGTATCAATTCTTGATTGTACGCACATTCCACCAACTTGACTCTGATCCAGAGTTGTTCAAGGGTCCAGGCCAAGTCATTCACGTATACTCGCTGTGGGTTGGGCTTAGACTATAACTTTTAAATCCAAGTTTTTTCGAGTTATTTTTATTTATTTTTTTTTATATAGAGAAGAGAGATTTAAATCTTACTAGTATGTTAGCCCCGGCTTCGTGGGGATGTTTTGTTTTAATATTTTATAAAAAAAATAATTTAAAAAATATAATAATAGTTTTAATTTTTTTTATGTGTTCGTGTCATATAATCATATTATATTCGAAATTGTCATTTCTAATTGATACTATTCAAATAACTCTCAATTTTGTGTCATGTGTTGTATAATGATTGGGAGTTATTATTTGTTTAGATTAAATTTGGTAATTTTAAATATCTATATCTTACTTTAAAAGTTATCCTCATGTGGGGATATTTTACATAATTTGTCATAGTGATTCAATTTAAACTCTAAAACACAAAAAAAAAAAAAAAAATTGACACGAATACATAAATTTTTATTTTTTTCCTCTCTTTCTCACCATTTAAAAAAAAAAAAATGAGTTTGCCATGTGGCAACCCCAAATGAAGCAATCCCCCTCAAATTGAGGGGATTGCTTTAGTATGATGTATTATAATCATGTTGTATCCGAAATTATCATTTTTAATTGACATTATTCAAATAACTCTCAATTTTATATCATGTGTTGTGTAATGATTGACAGTTATTATTTATTTAGATTAAATTTGATAATTTTAAACATCTATATCTTACTTTAAAAATTATCCTCATGTAATAATATTTTGCATAATTTGTGATTCAATTTAAACTCTAAAACACGAAAAAACAACAAGAATACAACACTTATACATATTTTATTAATTTTTTCTCTCTTTCTCACTATTAAAAAAAAAAAATGGGGTTGCCAAAATGCAACCCCAAATGAAGTAATCCCCTCAAATTGAGGGGGATTGCTTTAATATAGTGTATATAAATTTTAAAAAATATATTTGATGTTGTCAGGATCTAAATTTTAATCTTTAAAATTAAGAGTCCAATACTCTATCAATAGATTAAGTAGAGATTCATGCATCAATCACGGAGCGAAATACTAAGTTGAATTTATATTTTGATAATTTATTTGATATTATTAGTTTACTCTATTAATATGTAGTTTAATTTAAATATGATTTTGAGATATATTAAAAAATATTTAAATATTAATATAAAATATTTTCATCATTTTAATAACTAAAGTTTTAAATGTTAATGAGTCTAAAAAGGATTTATAGTTAAAGGGAATATTAAAGAAAAAAAAAAGGAATAATAAACATTGCCGTAACATAAAATGAATTAGTAAGTAAAACTATAATGTAAATGGCTAACGTTTTTGTAATTGTCTCAAGTTAAAAAGAAAAAAAATATTTTATTTGTCGTTAATGAACTTTTAAATTTATAAGCGAAGTTAACATGATAATACATATCGTTTACTGTATATTTGAAAAATAAAAAAAAAATTAATCCATTTGTAAAATTAAAAAAATATCACGATCGATGTATAATAAAGGAACTAAAAAACCCATAAAATAGTAGTAAATGAAATAAAGCATAAATAAAAAGAAGGCCCATAAAAAAAGAAATGATGAAAAGCCCAAACAAGAAAAGCCCAAAAAAAGAATTCAAAAGGCACAAAGAAAATTCATTGAAAAAAAAAAAACTTTCCCCGAGTCTGCTCTCTGTCTAATTAGGGTTTTAAAAGGGTTTTAGTTTTACAATCCTCTCTTTCTTTTTGTTTGGGTATTTTCTGTGGAAAGGAAGAACATGGTGATGATTATGGAGGAAGGCAGTGCAGCTGGGAAAAGGAAAAGAAATTTGGGTAAAAAGAAAGGTAACAAGGCCAAGAATAAGAAGCTTAAGATGTTGGAGGGTAAAGGAAAAAAACCTAGGGTAAGTAAAAAAATGAGAAATCTGTTTGAAAAACGTGCCCGTGACTACAATTCCGATGATGATGAGGAGGAGCAGGAGGAGGAGGAAAAGGAAAACACGGCGGAGGAGGCAGCCCCAGGTGATACCTTGATGGGCGGCGGCGGAGATAATTCTTCTGAAGAAAGTGATGGCCAGGAAGAAGAAGAAGAAGAAGGTGAAATTCATTCTGGGATTATGAAGTTTACCGAAGGTGTTAGAGCATTCAGGTTGGCATTTAAGAACATTATAAAGAGGAATGTAGCTGATGATTCATTGGTAAAGCTAGTTTCTCAACTTGGGTCTTTCTCATTTTAGAAAAAAAAAATTGTTTTTTTTTTTCAAAGAGTGATTTTTTGCAATTTTTTTATAGGGTCCAGTATTATCAGGGCATAAGCAGCTTGTTGCAAAGAAGTTAGCTGAAGAGGAAGTTGAAAGGAAAGTTAAGGGAGAAGCTAAGAAAGAAAAACATTTGGTATTTGCCCTATAATAATTATACTAAAGTTTTTTACTATGACTTTGCTGTTGCTATGCTATTTTATTTATGTTCTATTAATCTTACAGGTTGCAGAGAAGGGGCATGTGAAGCCTGCTAATTTCTTGGATTCACATGAAAAGTTTCTCATTGGTATTGCTACAAAAGGAGGTAATGTATTTTTAGACCATTATTTTCGTCTATTGTATATATATGATTTAGTTTATTGCAGTGTTGTCAAGGGCGCAAGGCGCACTCTAGGCGCTAGAACCCTTGTATTGCCTTAGGCGCAAGGCGCAAAAAAAACGCTCGCCTGAGTGAAGTAAGGCGCAATATTTATATGTGTGTCTATGTATGTATGTATATATAATAAGCTTAAGATATATAATTATAATAATAAACTCTAAAGAGTGGTCTAGTTTATCTACAAAACATGCAATTTATTTTTTGCCCAATATGCATGATTTCCTTATGGTCCCATATCTGTTGTTGAATACTCAAATATTGAGAAGTGGAGAGTTTGATATTATCTCCTTTCTTACTAGTAAAGGTACATCTAATGAAAAAAGTTAAAATTAAAGAGAACTTCAATCAGGCGAGCTTTTTTTACGCTTATCGCCTTACAAAAAAGCGCGCCTAGGCGCACCAGGCGTGCGCCTGATCAAATGAGCCTCGCCCGAAAAGGTCTGAGGCGCTTTTGTTATCTAACGCCAAGGCGCAAGGCGTAGGCGCGCCTAGGCGCACGCCTTGACAACACTGGTTTATTGCATATTCTTTCTCATACTAATTAAGTTTTGCTGTTTATGTGTTGTTGGGAGTTTCAGTGGTGAAGTTATTCAATGCTGTAAGTTGTTCTATGAAAGCCCAACCCATCTCTTTTTTACCGCCAAACATATTAGTCTTTGATTTTGTCTTGTTAGATTGTTTGTTATTACTATCAAGTCTGTGTGTAAGCTTTGTTGTTTCATATATCATGTAGGTGAACAAAGCACAAAAGGCTCAGAAAGGATTGGACCCTTCAAGGTCTAAAGATGCAAAAGGTATGCTGATAATATCTATGGCTATAAGTATTATATATCATTGAACATTTGCAAGCAAATTTTGTGGATTATGTGAGTGTGCAATTTTGCATTATCTAATATCTTGGCTGCCAACAAAATCCTGTTCTGAATCCCAAGTATGAGACCCTGTTTTGGCATTTGTTTTTGAATAACTTGAAATGCTTGTACTTGGCTTTTTGATCATCTAAAGCTTTAACTTCTTTCAAAGTTGTGCCTAATATTCTTTATGACCAGATCAGTGAGAAAGACACGATATACTATCAGTTTTTCACTAGACAATCATCTCATACATTTGTTACTCAGTAATTCACCTCACTAGAGATGCAAACCTGTTGTATATATACATATATATGCACACTATTGCCACTTTTCTCTGATCAAATATTGAATACTTTATGCTTTCAAAAGCTTAGCTTTGAAGGTTGTAGCATAATCATTACTTCTAGAAATGCAGTGGAGTAAACATGCATCTTTCTCTTATATTTGCTGCAAGATCTGATCAAATAGTGAATACTTTATGCTTTCAAAAGCTTAACTTTGAAGGTTGTAGCATAATCATTACTTCTTGAAATGCAGTGGAGTAAACATGCATCTTTCTCTTATATTTGCTGCAAGATCTGATCAAATGGTTTCGTAGGTGTTGATGCTTATAGAAACTATATTTGCTATTTCCAGTGCTATGCATTGCATAAAAATGAAAAGATGAATAGATTTTGTCATGATTGAGTCAAATATGTTATGCTTTTGAAACCCTAGATTTAGAGACTGAAATATTATCTAGGTTATTATTATTATTATCACTATTACTGATAGAGATTCCTCACAAAAAAAATTATTGACCATACATTTTCTCTATATGTGTATATGTGAATGCTCACGGTACTTGTGTTTTGCTGCTTTTAAAACATTATTGGAAATTTATGTTTACCCCTGGATAACCTTGATAAGGTGAACTATCCCCAAAAAACCCTGATTAGGTGATTACTAGTTTTCTAGTTCCAGTTTTCTGACTTTATACTTTATGCAACCTGATAGTGATAAGGAAGCGAAGGAAAGAAGCCTTCTTTTCAGAGCTAGGCAAGACATCACGTGACTCTTCCAGTAAGGTTGGTTATTTCTTAACTATTTTACAAGCTTCTTGCATCCTGCTATATCATTCCATTTATCCTCCTTTTTTCTTAAGCACTTTTGGACGTTATTGTTGCCAATCTAAAATTTAGTGTATATGTGTATTTCTTGTCTATGCTAAGCTACATAAAAATTATGTAATTGGATTGATAGTTAGCTGGGAACTTCACATTAAATGCCTTTTTAGTTGTTTTAGATTCTGCAGAAACTTTTACTACAATTGCTGACTCAGTTTTATGACATGCAGGGTAATACATCTTCTGATCCTAGGAATGATGAAGAACCTGCTTGGGCCCCATTGCGTGATAATTACATGCTAACAAATCCTAAGTTGAAGGACTGGGATAAAACGGCGGTAAGAATGTTCAATTTTCTTGAATGTTACACAACACATGTCCCTCTCTTTCTCTCACAGACACAGACCTTAGATGCACATTGCACACATGTATTTAACTGTAGGCAGAGACTGCATGCATTTACCTTTTCTTTTTCGGGTAACAAGTTTTGTCTGATATATGCACACAGGATGCAGCAATAGCTGATGATGTTGGAAGGATGTCTGAAGATAGTGTTTCAGATGATGATTGATATCCTCTGAACTTAAGGAGCTCAAGGGTTGCCGGTCATGGTATAACCGCAGAAATTGCCTTTTTTTTGTTCTTTTACTTCTTCCCAATGCCGTATAATGGTCTATTTATCATCTATCATTATAAATGAATTCAACCAGAGGAATGACTGTTCCCTCTTACTATCCTCACTCCCAATCTGATTCTTCTCACCTCCTTTATGGTAATGGATGGATGAAGGGCAAATGAGCATAGTTGGCCTATAAATTAAATGGTTTTTTTTTTCTTTCTAGCTGATGATGTGTTCCACCAGGAAGCTAGTGCAATCAAACCAGAATTCCAATATATTTTATTTTAGCTAATTACAAATAAAAACATGGATGAGATCTTGCACTTTCAACACTGTACATTTCTGGTAAAGGTCTTTCATTCCTATGATTTTTCTCTAGAAGTCAGGCTTGCAGTAGACAATTCTCTCCTGGAATTTTCATCTGGCTCTCTGCTCAAATGAGATTTAGGACCACTTTTGCTTTGCGGAATGTTGAACTGAATGCTATCTCCCTTTCTCTTTTAACTGAAAGCATGTATACCAAAGGATGGTGTTACTCAGCCAAGAGCTCCATGAATTCTTGTCGCTTGCTTTTGTCATCAGATAATACCAAATTCCCAGCAAGCATTTCCATGTTTCAATGCCAAATGTTATAACTTGATGGCTCTGAGTTCTGCTAAGATATTCTAGGTCTCATTGGCATTCATGTTCAAAACCATTTCAAAAATGACGAATAACAGAGGAATTCATAACATCTGTTAGCAGCTAGTGTTTCAGCTACTTGCTTGCTAATTGCTAGTAGAGAATCTGGAAAAACCTTAGCAGGCATGGGAATTGAAGGCTTACATTCCCACCGAAGGTGGCAGTCAAGAACAGTAAAACACTGCATATTCTCCCCTTGAAATTGCACCATAGGTAGAGTTGATAAAAAATATTTTTTCACATTCAGTGTAGGGGAATAAAAGAATAGTAGAAAATGTAATTTTTTGTTGTTGTTGTTGTTGTAATTTGTATAAGTTACGATCAATTTCATCCTAAGCGCAAATGTTTCTTGTCTGACCAAGCAACTGTTACATGAGCAGACATTAAAACTCTCTCAACTATACATATAGAGATCTAAGCTATACATGTCAATAGGAAACAAGAAGAGCCAAATTACAGCTGCATGCTTTTTGCCTATGACACTAGACATTGTAAGTTGGGCTTCTTAGCATGTCATGGCAGCAGCTGAAGGTAAATAAATTGTGAACACTTTAAACCAACACTGAGCATAAATATGGCTTGGAGGACCCATAAGCATATTCTCATTTCCGTACTTAAAAAAGAATTCAGCAGGTGAACTTGCTCAAACGTAATATGGCAGGTGGTCGAAACCCGCGGCTCGGCAGCAAAGGCGATCTAGGCAGATCTTGCCAAATGATGTCGTGATCCATCGATCTTTTTATGGTAATGGAGAACCGGGCCACGGCAATTTATTCATGGCATTTTTTGTATCCAACTTCCCTTGATAAAAACCTGGAGCCCTGTGATAAAACCATACAGCCTGTCACTGATTTAACTAGCTAAAAAAAGTATGAGCATCAATTCTCCATTTTTTAGGCAAGAATAACCAATTCTTTCCAACTAACATCTTTGTGTTTCTTTCCCTTTTTCTAAGCATGGTTAAAAAATTGTACCCTCAGCAGCTTCTGGTTTGGTTCAATGGATCATAATCATAGGTATCACCAGCTTTGACAAAGCGTCCCTTATCGCGCTTTCTCACGTCAGCCCTTGCTTTGCGAGTGGCATATCTCACTCGCTTCTCAAACCTATCATGCAACAAGGACGAAGTTAAACATATAAATTCCTTTAACAGGTGGAATAATATATATATATATATATATTTTTTAAAAAATTGAGGTGAAAACAAGACTAGCAGTAAAATATAAAGTTAAGATCCACAGTATAGATCTTATATAGACTTTCCAAATGGATTGTTGATAAATATACACAGATGCAGACACAGGACACAAATCCACATTTCCTTACTAGAGAGCACCAAAGTGAAACGAAATCCTTCAATGGCAGGAATAGTAACTAAAATACACAGCTTACAGATTATGATACTGAGATACAAGTAAGAACACAAATGTTAAAATGATATAGACATGATCTATGTTGCTCCGACTCTTCATTTTTCTTGAATGACCCGTGTCCGCCGCATATCCGGATATGAGTATGGGGATATGATCCTCCAAAGAACCTTCAAATACATGAAAATCTTGAAAAAAAATTGAACATACCCGTGTCCGACACTCACACCTAAGTCCGAGTAACATAAGACATGATATATTTTTATTTGGAGGCATGTGAGTCCTGTTAATTGGTCTTGTACCGAAATGCACACAACCAAATTGAAACTTAAAGACAACTAGAGAAAGTCCACAAGAAGAAAAACTAGAAAGAGCAAGAGAGGAACAAGAACTCAAGGCATGATTTTCTACTTAGTAAACCATATACTAAATCGATAACCATAGAACTAGAAATTCGGAAGCAGAATAGGAATTAAAAGGAAGAACATGTAAATTCCAGAAATTTGTAAAGCAAGAAGCACAAAAACCACAAAGTCATCAACCTAATAACTATATCTAAAGGAGGTCCAAGTAGAACATATGTACATTTTATATGGGTTATTGGCATATACTTACATCCGTGTCTTCTTCTTTTCCTTGTAACGCATGACAGCATTGCTTCGAGTTGCTGATGGGAAGGAGCTCTCAGTACACGGAGGAAACCAAGGAGGCTCTCCCAAAAGAAGCATTGACGAAGCCCCACAATCTTGGTAATCTCCTGCGCTACTCTCTCCAGTAAGGCCAGAAAATGATAGGCTTGAATGGGCCTGTCTTGCTGTAAAACACAGAATTGAATCGGTTTTATTGCTAATCTTGGAATCAGCAGATGCTGCATTGCTGCAAGCTGGCTGGATTGCATTGACCAGTCCAACAGATGAGCCCTGGAAAAGAATATAGTTCCAACCATAAGAACATTCGCCAAGTACAAACTTGAAATTCTCAGGGATTGGAATTATGGAATGATTCTTTACAGTATGACTCCTAAGGGAGATAAAACAAACATGTAATGTCCAAGCAGATTAAAGTGCCAATGTTAGTAAGCAAACTGTTGACACATACATAATTTACAAGAAGACACTGAAAGATCAAGTACTAGTATATTTGCAAACTTAAGGAATTCTTAAACTCATCACCAATAATGGCTATATAATCAATACCGTCAAAATAGGGATACTTTCCCCAAATGGAAGGACAGTAAACTTCCTTTTGGTACATTGGTCATGTCTGAAAATCAAGGTTATTGTTTTACTACTGACCCAAGTAAAAAAGGGATATTTTCCTTTGACCACTATTCAAAATGAACTTGTACTTTACCAACAACTAGAACTTACAACCCATTCATCAAATTAAAGATTCTCAGTACTGTCAATTTTTTTTCTTCTCTATTTTAATTTGGCAAGGAATGCTTCCTTTTTCACATTAAGAAAAAAACTAAAAGCTTAAATATGCTATATGTCATAAATACTATTTAAGAACACCAGGAAAAAAGGCATAACATCTAGAAAAATGATAATACTATCATCAGAAAAAGATAATACAGATACCACAAAGCAAGACCAAAAGAGATGAGAGAACCTCAGCAGCCACTGCACCCTGACAGTTGGAATCAGCAGCAGACATGTCCTTCATCCCAAATAAGCTATCGATTCCACCATTCTCAAAAAGTTCTTCTGAATGATTGAGAGTTACCCCAAAGAGCTCTTCATAGTTTTCAAGGTTTAAATCAACTTCATCCATGTTGAAGTCATCATACAGATCATCTTCACAAAGTCCAGGACACTTTGTTTGAGGGCAAAATAACTGCAAATTAATAAAGTAAAAAATTAGCAAAGGTTCCCAAAAAGGAACATATTATCTCTACTAATGATTAAAGGTAATCTGCAGAAATTTTCTATAATGAAAATTTCACAAATATGTCAAAAATGAACTTGGACCATCTAATGCTAAAATTCTATAAAATTACTAATAATGGAAGGTTATTCTAATATGATTAAAATAAAATTTTGATAACTTCCAACAATAACCTCAAGCAACTTTCCTCGTTTCTTGTGTCCATAGCTTTCACACTCCCCTTTTCCCTCTCAATTAAAAATAAAAATAAAAAACTTCAACAATGTAGATGGGTGGCATGAGCCTAGATCCAGAAAGTAATTCACGTGTGTAAAATAGGAGAGATCTAGATTCTAAATTTATGAACCCATGGCAAAAATAGGCATAAGATTACAAATATAATTGAGGACAAGGTTACTGATTTAGTAATTATACTGTGAAGGCCTAACTGAATCGTTTTCTAGAATATTACCCTAAAACTTAAGTTGAATTTGGGCCAAGAAATAGAAATATCTAAACAGACCACTAAAAGTACAAGCTGAATACAAGTTCATGGTATACTGTAGGTTTACAGAAAGATTGATATCTTTTACATTTACATGAAAATCCAATCAAGTTCAAGTAAAAAGATATTCTGGATGGACCTTTGATTTCCATCATAAAATATAATCAAGAAAAGCAAGGAATGGAAATTGGCATATAGTTATTGGCAGAAGAAAATATCTGAAAAGAAAGTTGTCACTTTAACCTCAAGCTGGTTTTCTGGCCAGAAAGAGCACTTATCACTGAACACTCACTGTTAATATGTTTTTCAGCATTAAGTGCAGCTTGGTGAATTCTTTTGCAAATTTAAACTCACTTTTCTCCAAATGCCTACCATAGTTCTTTAGTATTTTCCCATGAAACTCAGATAGTAAGGGCCTGAAAGTACCTCAAGAACAATTTATCTAAATTCTTTAAAGAAAAATATTCCAAATTCATCATTTACCTTGGGCAATGATGCATCTGTTGATCCAGCTGGATGATCCAGAAGTCGTGGCGAAGATCTGAGTTCAGGAATTGAAGAAGACCTGCCCCAGCCACTTCCCTTATCCGCATTGAGTTCATGACTAACTTCAGCAACACAAGTACTAATCTGGCTAATGGTGTTTTCTGTAGGGCCCCAGGAAGTCCTCTCTATGTTCTCAGTGATGCTCATTAGACCTAATTCCTGCTCACAAGTAGATTCATCTGCTGAAGGGGATTGCGGAAAAAACGACCATATGGAAGAAAGTTCCGAAGATGATGGGCAACCAGAGTAACAATTAATTGTTTGCCTCTTATGTGTCGAATTCGAGGTAGAGGTACCACAATGACACATCCAATCACAATTCTGACAGAGGGAAACCCTTTCTTCTGCACATCTAACAAAAGCAGGTTGAGAATTGCATCTTTCACACAACAATGTTCTTGAATGGCGTCTTGACAGTGCATTAGCAGAATGGACATTTTGATCACATGACAAACATAAACAGGCGGCATCAGACCGGCAATATATCATTGACGGTTGATCCCCACAGAAATCACAAATGTAACCCATGTTTCCAATCACACTACTAATTTTCTCCAAAATTTACAGATTTCTAAGCAAACTATATATCAGGGCACGTAGCTTCTCAGATGATCCCCGACTCTGCTATTTCTTCTGGCACTTCAAGGGAGGGGGGAGATTGCTGTAACAAGAGAATTTCAGTTCATGCTTAATGTAAAAGCAAGCTAATCAATAAGAAAATTGGAATATTTACAGACTATATGGGGTATCTTAATTTACTTCAAATTTTCTCATACAATAATGATACAGCAAAACACTGTAATCATGGAAGAGTTCACATGATCAGCAATGTTTATGGGTAAAAGTCTCTATTATTTTATAATCACAGCCAAAAAGTAAACAGTTTTAAGCACCCAGAAGCAAACAGAAAACAATAAATTATTGTCAACAAGAGTTTAAGTAAATGTGCAAAACAAACACACAGACACACTCTCACAACAGAATAAGAATAAAAGAAAAAAAATACCTCATCAAGCTTTAGAGCCATCCATGAAGACTGAAACAGTCAAAACAAAATAAGAAGAAAATAAAAAAATGAAATAACATTTTTCTTTTAATAAAAAGCAAAAAGCAGGGGAGTAAGCATTTCAAGAACAGAACTATAAGCAAAATTAACTCCATTTCGAAACATGTAAAATAAAAGAATCAGATAACCAAAAAGGGGAAAACTTTACCATAAATCAAAGAATAAAAATTTAGAACTTTAATCCAAAGAATTAAACTCCATGAACAAAACTACACAAACAGATTAAGCAAAAAAAAAAAACAGAGGATAACAAACCAAGAGACCCAGAAATACTAACCAAAAAAAAAAAAAAAGTAAATCTAAAACCCAGAAATAAAATCAAAATTAAGTGAAGGAAAAGAAAAAGACCCAGAAAGGAAAATCAAATTAAGAACTAAAATAAAAGAGAATAAGAAATTTACCATGGAAAAAAAAAAAAAAGAAGAGGACAAGATCGGTTACTAGCTGTAATATTGAAATTGAAAATTTATTGAAAAAAAATTACAACAAGAAACCCTGGAACAAAGAGCTTTCCAGAATTTCTCTCTCTTTTCCTTTTTTTTTTCCTTTCCTTTTCACTGATCTTTTTGCTCTGTTTTTTTCTCTGCTTTGAGATTATGCAAGTAAGAGCTAGAAAATTGGTGGGTGTATCTGGGAAATGTGATAGGCATATAAAAATCAGCTGATAATAAAAATAAAAAAGTGCAAAGAGAGAGAAAATTAAATATTTAAAAATTGAGAAATAAGAAGGGCAAATTGGGAGAAAAAAGCCAAGTGGGGCACTGTCCTTTTCAACTGTGAAAGGAAAAGTTAGCCCCCTCCTATAAAAAGCTTTCAATTCCATACTTGAGAGAAAATTAAAAATATATATTTTTAGTATTTTTATGTTGTTAATTTATAACAAAAATATGTTAATCAGTATCATTTATAACCAAAAATGTTAATAAGTATATAATAGCACTGGTTAATTTAATGTTTATAAAAAAATATATAATTAATATTTTATTTTTTTAAATTTAATAAAAATTATGTATTAAATATAAAATATTTTTTAAAATATTATAATTAAATTTTTTTTAATTGATATCTATAGACACTCATTAATCAAAACATTTATAACAATAAAGCTCATTTTTTAGAAAACACTTTGACACTAAATTTTAAGATTTTAATTTAAAATTGAGATTCAAATGGTCGAAATTTACCTAATAAGAAAGTTTTTTTTGTTGTTGTTGTATAACTAGTTTGACTCATGCGATATACGTATTAATTTTAATTATGTGTGTATAAATACATAAATTAATCTTATTTTTATGTAATCAGTTACATGTTCAAGATATATATAAAAATATATAATATAATCCAGATATTAAATCATAATAAGTTTAAAGTTTTTGATTAAAAAAAATTAAAAAATGATAAACAATATTTGAGGAAAAATAAAATATCCAAAAGATAGTATAAATAATATTATTAAGCATACCAACAAAAAATTAAAATCGAACTAGAAACTAAAGTTTTTATCATTTCAAATTAGATGACTTACTAACAATAAAAAAATTTAATATAGACAACATACAAACAATTTTTTTTAGTATAGGTATTTGAATTTTGGATTTAATATAGATACAGGTAAGTGTAAATTATGAGATTTTTTTTTTTCGTGATTTAAATTACAACAAAGTTTCTAAAAATTAAATTACTTGAACAAACTTAAAATGTTAATTTTTTTAAATTATCTTACATATCATTGAAAATAAGTTGTATATATATGCGTACAAATATGCATATCTTATATGTACCATATTTAAAATTATCATATATATGTCGGTAATTATAATTTGTGCATATAAGATTACAAATTGTATTAGGTAATCATATATTTTGTAATATAATATTATGATTTAAAATCATTTATTAAAAAAAAAAGTCAAATTAATACTTAATTATATCTTACACGTGTGTTTAGAAAAGATATTTGTTTGCTTATTTTTGGCTTTTTTTGAAAAACTTGACGGCCTCTAAAAGGAGGAACTTTAAGCTGCGAAATGATGTTTGTAATTTTCTTTGATTTGGGTTTAAAGTTTAAACTAAACCTACTACTGCTTCAAATCCAACTTACACACCAAACTAAAAAGTGAAGGCAAAGATATACTCATACGAGGGATCCATTTACATAATTACAATAGTGTTAATCCGATCATTTTATTTTATATTTTATTTGTGTAGATTGTGCATATTAAATTTTGAGTGAATTAAAAAATATTAATTATTTATTTGATGTAAAAAAAATTTTAACTGTTAAATATATTTAAAAAATGATATTCTTGATCGACATGATACGAATATCAGATCAATTTGAAATTTTAAATGCATGATGAGTACAATTATATTATTAAATTCAATTATCGATTTGTTAAAATATCAATCGTATACAAAATTATGAAAACATATAAAAACAATTAATTTTACATCATATATGCCTCAAAATGGTGAATAATATATAATTAGTATGACAACAATAATAACATAATATATTATTGTTAATTATGCCACTTGACTTGAGGTTGAGAGAGGATTTTGGTTTTAAAATTAAATATAGAATTGTTTTATGACTTTATCCGTTCATCACCTTTTTTTTTTTTTTTGATCAGAAAAAGAACATTTCATAAAAGCTTAATAGATGGTTCGGTATAGTAGAAAGACCTGCTACATCAACAGCTACAGAGGAAAGCATAAACTCAGGAGTTTCAGAATACATAACAAAAGAGGACACATAGGTCCTTTCATTTGAGGCAACAATAAGAGCAGAGTTGCTGCCTTTCCTAGCAAGGGCATTGGCACATTTATTTCCCTCGCGAAACACATGCATGATCTTCTTGTGGTGAAGTTCACTCAACAAAGTCCTGCAATTGGAAACCAAAGGAATACAAGGATGAGATTAGAAGATAAGGAGCTGGAAATAAGACTTATAACGGACAAAGCATCCAGCTCAATTTCAAGGTGAGAAATCTGTTTCTGTTTCGCCAAAAGGAGACCATCACGAAGAGCCCATAGTTCAGCAACAATGCTAGTAGTATGGCCAATGAATCTGTGAGCGCCAATGATCCATTGTCCACTATGATCACGAATAATGGATCCAGCTCCCGCTTTACCCGGATTACCAATAGCAGAACCATCAGTGTTGAGTTTAAACCATCCTTGAGGTGGCGGGTTTCAATTGACTGGTATAAAGGTGTGTTGGCATAGAGGTTTCGATCTACTAGTAAGGGCAAAGAATTCAGCTGCCAAAGAGACAGCCTTATGAATGATGGAAGCACGTTGGAGAGGTTTCCCAAAGGTTACATCATTTCTTGCTAGCCAGATACTGCAAAGAAAATAGATGAAAACAAGTCTCCAGGGGATATTATGAGCATGAAAAGGGAATTTCGAAGACATATTGATGTTGATCCAATCAGACAGGGGGAGGTTGTCTGAGGAAACCAGCTGTGAAGGTGTGTGGAGGGACAACCAAAGTGATTTTGTGAAGGTACATTCACGAAAGAGATGATCAATGGTTTCAGGTTCACTCTAGCATAGAGGGCAAGTGACATCAACGACGATTCCACGTCTATTGAGGAAGACTTTTGTTGGTAAAATTTGATGGATACATTCCCAGAGGAAGAAAGATAACTTAGGAATAAGACGTTGCTTCCAAATCCATTCCCAGTTCTTCTTGTCCTGAGGAAATGTAGGTCTTAATGAATCAAGGGCAATATTATAAGCTGATAGCAAGGTGAATTGTCCACTGCTTGAGAAGTTCCAACAAATCGAATCGGCACCAGATTGGAGAATGGAGCAAGGGGTTCCCAAAAGTGAATCAATAACATCCCGAGGGAGTGAGAAGGAGATGCCAATGGAGCCTTTATCATTAAAAGATGTTTGAAATTTTTTGACAGTGAAAGTATCTTCATTTTTGTTGAACGGGCCAACAACAAGGTTTCGAAGGGGCCCCATTCCTGTCCAGTTATCCATCCAAAAGTTGATCTTTGAGCCCTCTCTCACAATCCATCTGATTCCTTTCTCAACCAGATGTTGGACGGATCTCAGTGCTTGCCAAGTGACGGAGGCTCTACTATTCGCACCAAGGCCTTCAAGATACTTCGAATGCCGAAGTTTTGCCCATAAAGAATTTTGATCTGTTAAGAGTCTCCAGCAGAGTTTAGTAAGTTGAGCTTGGTTTTGGGCTTTTGTTTGCCAAATGCCAAACCCTCCCTCGCTCTTTGGCTGAGTAACCACCTCCCAGTTGATACGATGGAGTTTACTTAATCTTTCAGACCCCCCCAAAGGAAGTTACGGTTGATTCTATCAAGAGAGGCGCAGACACTACTCGGGAGCTTTTTGCATTGCATATAATAGGAAGGGATGGCTGCTGTGGTTGATTGAATAAGAGTAAGTCGACCAGCAGGGGAGAGGAGGTTCGCTTTCCAGCCAGCAAGCTTTGAGCGTACCTTTTCAATCATACAGATATAGTCATGCTTGGTCATTCTTCTATGGTGGATAGGATGCCCCAGATATTTTCCCAAATCAGCCATTTCCGCGAATCCAAGGGTTTGTGAAGCCCATCTTCTTTGACACTCAGTGGTATTAGGAAAGAAAAATATTTTGGACTTTTGATGACTAACTTTTTGACCCGATTCAGCACAAAAATCATTGAGAATCCTCCTAATAGTATGAGTTGTCTTTTTGTCAGTTCGTGCAAAGAGAATAATGTCATCTGCAAAAAGAACATGGGAAAGCTTTGGCTAGATCGAGCTATGCTGATGGGGAACCAATTCTTGCTATGAACTGCTTCTGAGATTTTTTTATTGAGGTACTCCATGCACAAGATAAACAAGTAAGGGGATATGGGGTTACCCTGTCTGATGCCTCTAGAAGGATAAAAACTTTCAAGCTTGCTACCATTGACTAAGACAGACATGCAAGAGGAAGAGATACAACTCTAATAAGCTTGATCCAGTTTGGAGGGAAGTTGAAAAAGGTAAGGACCTTTCTAATAAAGCCCCATTCTAGTCTGTCAAAAGCTTTTTCCAGATCCAGTTTGATGGCCATTGATCCCCATTTTCCTTTTTTGTTATGCATCGAGTGGATTGCTTCTTAAACCACAATAACATTATCAGAGGTTTGCCGGTCAGGGATGAAGCTAGACTGGAGTGGGGAGATAAGCTTATCCAAAAACAGACTCAACCTAAGGGAGATGATCTTTGTTACCACCTTGTAGGTGGTATTACAAAGACTAATAGGTCGAAACTGAGTGATGGAGGCAGGGTTCTGGCATTTAGGTATAAGGGAGATTAAAGTTTGATTCAAATCACTTGGCATTGTTGCACTTGAGCCATTCTCCTTTGAACAATAGCTGAAACCATTCGTTCAGAGTCGAGAAGAGTTCACATCTGATCTTTCAGAGACAGCAGGGGATAAGAGAACAGGATTCGTTCAGAAAACAGTCAGGCCATAAAAGAATTCAATAGCAGCGCTTATGCCTTCAACAAAAGCAGAGCTAAGCCCGGAAATCATGGAACTCTCTTCTCTTTCAATGGCAGCAGCTAGTTCAAGTTCAATGTCAGCCGGATTGCTAAACACTAGTCTTTCCTTCCCACCGACTATGCTATACCTTATCTCTTTCCCTTGACCTTCCTTCTTACCTTTCTTTCTAAGAGGAAGCCGTAGCAATTTAGCCACAAGCCTTAGCCATGTCTCCCTTCCTAGAAACTGGAATACCAGGAAGTCTAGCTATGGCGAAGATAGACTTGATAGCAGCACAAACTTTTTTCTTTAGGATTGGCCAGCATCTTTGAAAGAAAATGGGATGAAAACCGTCGGGGCTTGGGGCTTTAAGGGGTTTGAAGGACCAGAAGGCTTTTTGAATCTTAAGGTCAGAAACAGGTTGACAGAGAACTTCATTATCCACAGCTGACAAGCAAGCCTAATTTAATCCAGAATGGTCGAAAGAAATGGTATCATGTTCCCTGTCCGTTGTGAAGATATCAATAAAGAAAGTGTTAATAAGGTGCCCCAAGGAAGTTTCATTTGATATCCAGTTTCCAGCATTATCTTTCAGAAAAGAGATTCTATTATACTTTCTTCTGATCATTGTAGTGGCATGTAAGAACCTGGTATTCCTCTCTCCATCAATAAGCCAGTTAACACGAGATTTCATAACCCAAAGACCTTCTTCCTGCTTGAGAATGTTTTGGTATTCCTCGGTTAGGGATCCTTGAAGTTTGACAAGGTAAGGGTTTGGTTGAACTGCCAATGCTCTTTGAATACCATTAAAGCGAGCCATGGTTCTTCGCTTTCTAGAGAGCACGTTACCAAAAACCTCCCGGTTCCGGGTTCTGAGGCATTGGGTCAAATGGGCTAATGAGGTTCCAAGGGAAAGGTCTGTAATGAACCAGTTATTAAGGATGAGCTGGGGGAAGGCAGGGTGATCAAACCATATTTTTTGGAACCTAAAAGGCTTATCTCTAAAATGGATGCGGTTTGTCTCAAGTGTTAGCAGAACGGGGCAATAATCAGAGTGAGTCCTGGTAAGGTGCTTGACAGAAGCTTCCGGGTAAATGGTTCTCCAAGAAGGGTTTGCTAGAACAAGACTATTCTTTCTTGGATGAGATGGTTGTGGTCTCTAAGGTTTGTCCAAGTAAACCGGGGGCCAGTGAAGCCAAGATCTGTTAGCTGGCAGGTGTCAAGACAATCATGAAAAGCTCTTTGTCGAGAAACTGAGATAGGAAGGCCTCCATGTTTGTCTCGAGAAGAGAGAACCTTATTAAAGTCCCCCACAACAAGCCAAGGGAAAGAGTGGTGTGAAGCAACAGTTTTTAAGTTTTTCCATAAAATTTTTCTTTCATGAAAACGAGGGCTAGCATAAATAGCTGAAAAAAGCCAAGAAGAGTTTGAACAAAGTACCTTGACTGTAGCATGGATCTCTTGTTCAGTATCACAGAGATTTTGGATAGTAACATTGTTTGAGTTCCATAACTCTCAGATTCCTCCTTTGAGGCCTATGGTTGTAGTATCCTTCCAAGCATCAAAAGGCAACTTATCAATAATGTGTCGAACTTCTTCCCCACGGGCTTTAGTTTCGGTAATGATCATGATATCCGGCTGGTGGGTATTGACCAAGTCTCTAGCACTACGAATAAAGTTTGGGTGTCTAGCACCTCTACAGTTCCATGCAAGGATAGACATGGCAAAGTTTCTAAGCTGTTGCGAGACCATTTGGAATGCCTGGGTCTCAGTCTGGCTCTGTCCCTGTCTTTTCTCCAAGCTCGGGAAGATTTCCATCTTGTACAGAAGAGATTGTGTTTCTTGTATGAGGAGTGTGCTGGCAAAGAGCCTCAGAAGATGGATGTTCTTGCTGACTGTCAACTTCATGGCCGTGAATTGGGTGTTGCGAAGGTGTATTTGAAGTGGTTGGGTTGTGAGTTGGTATTCCAGGATGTGGAGAGGCCACGACGGAGGAGCTGAGTGAGAGGAGCTTGGAGTTTGCCACTGCAGCAGCGAAGGTGGTAAAATCAGACAAGTTAATGTTGATGTCATTTGGGTGTGAGTAATCTCCAAGTTGTTGTCTGACTGACTCACGGTTTCTAGGTGAGACGGACCGCCTGAACTTTCTCCTAGTCTCATCTCTTCCAGGGCTAGCCTCAGTGGGTCGTGAGTTTGGCCTAGGAAGAGCAGGGGTGGTGGTGGTGTCTGTGGGGATGGAAGGGTTGATTGTCTGCGACGCTCTCTTCTCTGCCTCCGTTCCAGGCAAACCCGCATCCTTTGGCTGGCATTGAGACCCCTAAATTCTGGTCTTTGCAGTCTCCTGTGATTCCACCGGAGGGCCATTTGTAAAGAAATGAATAAAGGTGGTGGTAGGGAGAGAGGGCAACGGAGGAAGTACGGTGGGGGATTGTTGTATAGTTTTTTTTTTTTTGGTGAGAGGTCTGCGTAGTGTCTTTCCATGGGCAGCACCAACCTGGTGAGGCTTAACGCTATTTTGCATGGAAATATAAATCTTGTTTTTGGGAGAAAGGATTGGGTCAACTGACATATTATCAAAATGGGTGTTACAGTCTGCAAACTTGTGGGAAGCTTTTGAGAGTCTAAGGAAGTTTGCTGAGTACTTTTCATGATGGGACCTGGCTTTGTTGCTTTGCATTACGTGTCTTTTTTAACGTTCGACATATTATCACACTCTTGAATGTCAACCCTTCCTTTTACTAGTAAGCTTTGCATGGCGCCAGTGTCAGCACCTGATGAGGAACTTTGGGTGTTGTGAGACTTGACAGCATAGATTCTTTTTGATTGACCATGTGGAGTGTCTTTATCAGTGGTTTTTAACTCTTGGTTACTTTGTTTTCCTGTTGGGCTTGATGTGACAGCTCGACTCTTGGAGCGTCTCTTTTGCACAAGCATCCAAGGGTCGAAACCTTCTTCCTCGTTAGACTGATCTGAAGTAGGGTTTGGATTGGCAGCTTGGTTTGTCATGGGTTGTTGTTGGGGGGTTTGTGTTAGGGTTTGAGAAGGACAAAGAGCTGTTTTATGATCAATCTTTCCACATTGGAAACATAAAGAGCTGATGCCCTCGTAGATTATGGCTTGTTTGAGGCCCTCCACTGTAACAGATTTTGGGAGAGGCTTGTCCAGGTTTAATTGAACACATAGGCGAGCAAATTTTCCTCTTTCGCCTGTGAGGGTGTGACTGTCCACTCTTAGGAGGGGGCCAATATGACTGCCTATTTTCTTTAGAATTTCAGGATCATAATATTCAATGGGTAGTTCTGGTAGGCGTAGCCAAACTGCAACTGATGATAGAGAAGCTTTTGATGCTCTGAAGTTTGGCTCTCAACACCTTACAGTTAAAAAATGTCCCCCAACAAACCAATGACCTCCCTTGATGACAGCTTCATAGTCCATCTCTATTTGGAATTTAATGAGAAAATAATCAGAACCTAAACCGATAAGGAAAAGCTTACCTTGTGGTTTCCAAAGAAGGTGAAGTTTGTTACAGAGAAAATGATATCGCACTGTCTTGCCAAAGACCTTGACAATAAGTGTTTAAGACCATTTTCACCTGATACGTTGCTTTTCATCATTACTGAGAGTTATACTAATGTCTCCTTCTTCAGATGGGTGGTCTTGGTCCATGCTGTCATCGTCTGTGGTTTTTTCAGGAGCATCCATCCATTGGTTTGTAAACCCATGTTCATAGGCGCCATAGCTTGCTCCCAGTAATGAGTCTTTGTATGAAAGACAACTAGACACAGCTGTTGGTTGCTGGCTAGACGAGGCAGACTGATTTTCATTGATTTTTCTTGTGCTTCTGGATAGTTCATCTTCTTCTTCAGTGGAGAGAACTCTGTCACTCCCGTTTTTGCTTATCTTCTTCTTTCCGTTCATCACTTCACTCTTTGTGGGTGAAGAAGGATAAGGAAGCTTAATATGAATTAATTATTATAAAAGTGTTACTTTCTTTGATTCATTTCTTCCTTCCTAGGTTAGGTTATCTTCCTGTGCTGCTTGCTTTAGTTTCTTGGCAATTTCTTTTTCTGTTTCTTTAAAAGAAATTAAATGATAAATTCTATGGTATTGTTATATTATAAACATTACAAAATTCATCAAATCATTAAAAAAAAAAAGGGGGTTCAATGTTTGGTAGTGATCACGAGACATGAGTTCCTTTATTTTTTATTTTTTTTAAAAAAAAAGTGATTTATTTATTTATAATCTATAATATATAATATATAAAAGCATGTGGAGAATATTTTGAACTGATGAAAATAGTTATTGATGTTTACTATATTTCTAAATTGTCATTATAAATATTTTTTATTATTAATAAAATTTATCTAATTTATGAGTAAGAAGTTTAATTTAATTAAAACACTTTTGTTAAATGGATTAATTTGATAATAAATAAAAATTTTAATTTTTAATTTTTCACTAATCTTAAAAAGCAAGTCCATTTATTTGGTATAAATAAAAAAGAATTAAAATTTACATTGAATTTTTTTTATTTGATATAATTAATTTTATATTAATATTAACATAATAAATTTTATAATAATTTGATATAATTTGCTCATAAACAAACTTTACATATCAATGTAAATTCTAATTAATATACATTTTATTCAGTTTTAAATAAACAA
Organism: Fremontodendron californicum; assembly: GCA_030761205.1. Taxonomy (NCBI): domain Eukaryota; kingdom Viridiplantae; phylum Streptophyta; class Magnoliopsida; order Malvales; family Malvaceae; genus Fremontodendron; species Fremontodendron californicum. The sequence goes on along the minus strand of JAULJL010000017.1, from coordinate 7,848,789 downwards.
TTATATAATAAAAAATAAATAAATCAACGAATATTCACGTACGAATGTATATAACAATAAATACTAATTATACAAAATAGAAGTTGTGGTCGTTCATCTTATGCTAGTAGGATGAATCAACAGCAAGAAGCAGTATTAACTAAATCTGATAATTCATATATATATGTATTGTGTTTTATATTTTTTTATTAATTATATAAATATAAAAATAATAATTATTAAAATTTTAAATATGAATATAAAAAATATAATATTAATCATATTTTGACATATTACATTATATTTATATTTATTAAACGAATTATATTGATAATTGTATTTAAAAAATTACAGTTTCTAGCTGTAACTATTTATTGAGATAAGGGGCATAAGGCATTTGTACTTAATGGGAAACTTGATTGATGCACCCAGAAAGAAAAGACATGTGAGATTCAATGCAATCCCCACAAACACAAAAAGTGCTTCACTTTTTTCATTTTTTTATTTTATTAATATCCCAAATATCCAAAATTGCCCTTCTCTCTCTCTCAATGATTGACAATTCTATTATTATTTTCAAAAAAAAAAAAAAAAATATTAACGAGTATTCATAAGATATTTTTTAAAATTAATTAATATATTATTTATAATGATAATATTATATTAATTATAAATTTTAAATAATTTTATTTATTATTTTTAATATATTAAATAATAATATTATCATGTATAATAATATTAAAAAATATTTTTAAAATATTTATTAGTAAAATGCAAAAATAAAATCCAACATGTCCCCACCACAAAATCTCCCAAAAAAAATCAGAATAAAAGGTTGATTAAGGTAAAAGAAACCTGAATCTATTGAAGCTTTGCCATTTTTTTTACCTTTTTACAGTTTTATTTGTTATTTTCATAAAATTTATTGATTTAAGTATCGAATTATACTTTAAAAATATAATTTCAATACTCTTCGATAATTTTTTTTTTCTTATAAAAGTTTACCAGACATTCAAAAACTTCTTCGGTTCAACCAAAAAAACACATCAAGAATACACATATTACTTGGATTACAAAACTATGAAAATTGTCAATGTCACAAGTCAATAACTTATTTGTTTAGGAGCAGAAGAAAGATAAGGGAGATCTATCTTCATCTTTACCTTATTGTCAATATGATGTTTTAGCATAAAGTGAGGTTTGACTCCTGAAAATGAAAGAAACAGCTTATCCTCTTTGATCAAACCTAAGACAGATCAGAAACCCCTTTTTAGGGTTGATTTATCTTCTTTCCTTCTTTTTTTCCTTAAAAAAAAAAAAAAAAAGAAAATTTGGATCTTTGTGTTCAAAGACAGGAGGAAAAAATACTGTGGAGGATCTTGTTTATCAAACTTTTTGGACCTAGAAACCTAGGCTGCTAAATCAATGTAAGTACTGCACGTGGCAGTCGGACAAAATAATTCATGCCTATTAGTGGCAAGACAGTTATGTATATACCCAAACAAAGTTTGCCACGATTAGAATATAATCGAGTCGACTTTAAATTGTAAAAAATTTAAGTACTTAAAATTCAAAATTTAAAATTCGGTTCGAATTTGATCCAGTTTCATAAAAATTGAACTGCTCGATTAGGCTCGTTTATCTAATAAAAAATAACTCAATTCTCATGCTCGATTTCAAACTCGATTATTTGTGTTCAAACTCGAGTTCGAGTTCAAATTGGATTTTTTTTAATACTAATTAAAAAAAAAAAATTCGATTAGGCTTGCAAGTTACTCGAGTCAAGCATTAAGATAATCGAACTTGACTTGCTCGATAGCTCTAGTTGCTCGAGCTCGACTTGACAATGATCGAGCCAAATTCGAATTTTTTGAATCGAACCCGAGTAGCTTACGAGTACAGATATTTTATTTATATCCATAGCCACGATACCATATATGAACCAAAAAAAAAAAAAAAAGCAAAAATTCACATTCAATACATTTTCAATTTGAGTTTATATATATATATATATATATATATATATTGCAGGTGAAGTTTAAAAACTTAATTAACGAGTTAAAAATTAATTAATTTTTTATTATATTAATTTTTAATATTTTAATTAAAAGATTATCATATTCATTGACAGTAAAATTATTAAACTTTACAAACGAATTGTTTGAACTCGTTCGATTAGACTCATTTATCTAGTAAAAAATAGCTCAATTCTCATATTCGATTTCAAACTCGATTATTTGTGTTCAAGCTCGAGTTCGAGTTCAAATTAGATTTTTTTAATACTAATTAAAAATAAAAAAAAACTCGATTAGGTTTGCGAGCTACTCGAGTCAAGCATTAAGATAATCGAACTTGGCTTGCTCGATAGCTCGGGCTGCTCGAGCTCGACTTGATAATGATCGAGCCGAATTCGATTTTTTTTAATCGAATCCGAGTAGCTTGCGAGTATAGGTATCTTGTTTATATCCCTAGCCATGATACCATATATGAACAACAATCAAAAAAAAAAAAAAAGCAAAAATTCACATCCAATACATTTTCAATTTGAGTATATATATATATATATATATATATTTTGCAGGTGAAGTATAAAAACTTCATTAACGAGTTAAAAATTAATTTATTTTTTATTATATTAATTTTTAATATTTTTATTAAAAGATTATCATATTCATCCACAGTGAAATTATTAAACTTTACAAACAAATTAATTGGATGACACATACTTTTAGAGTATAATAAAAAATTAAAAAAAAAAGTGAAATATATGATAATCTCTTAACATATTTATGAAGTGAAATTTTTTTACCGTAAATATATAAAAAACGAACTCTTTTTATTATACCTTATAAAAATATCTCATTTCTAAACTCGACGAAAGTTTTAAACTCCACTTACAATCAATCAAATAATCATTCTTTCCAATTTCTCCGAAAAACAAATTCAATATCCTACAATGGTTTTAAAAGGTGGTCCTAGTATTTACAATTTCAGACAAGAATGATGTACACACTTCAACAACTAAATTGTAATTCTCACTTGGCAACTTTTCTTTTTCAAAGGAAAGATAAAAGCTAACCTCATTGATTAGCAAGCAGTGCTTGGCTCTCGTTTCATTTGTGAAAAATGCTGCACTTCACCATTTAATTTCTCCAACATTCAAAACTTGACTCAATCTCAAATCATATGTATAATATTGAAAAGAGAATGAAAAAATAAATTAATTAAAAGCTCAATAATTAAGTTTTCGTCGAGTATTACAAAATTCGAACTTGATTTCACTCATTATATTTGAGCAGCTCAAGCTCAAATCGATGGTAAATAATCAAATTAGAGTATTTATCTAATCCAACCTAAGTACTTCATGAGTAACTCAATTTGTTTGCACTTTCAATCTTAAAATATAAAATAAATTTTCTGAGCTCATACTTATTTCTAAAAGGAAAATCAAAATTTATATATAAAAAAAAAATAGCAAAATGTGTTAATCAAATAGAACTTGTGTATAAAAATAACAAAAAGTAATAATACTATTTTTTATCATGTTTGATAACAAATAAAGTAATATAATAACAACTAAATGTAAGTACTAAAATATAGATAAAAATTAAAATATAATAATTATATTTTTTAATATATAAATTAATAAATAAAATAATTGATAACAAATAAATATAAAATGAAAGTTGTGAAATTAATAAAATATAAAACTGTAATACCACTTTTACATCATTTGTAATAAAAAAAGTATCAAAGTAATTAATTTTAAGATATAATTTTCATATATTATAACTAATTAAAAATATTATAATTTAACATATGGTAATATCATTTTGTGTCATCTAGCATAAAAAATGGTAATTTGATAACAAATAAATGTAAAGTGAAGAAATATGATAATATCATTTATTATTACCTAAAGTCGTAAAAATAAGAAATATGATAAAAAAGTAATATTACTATTTTGTGTTAAGTAAAATAAGAAAATTAAGTAATTTAATAATAAATAGATGTTTAGATAATAAAATACAATAATATTTATTATATAGAGTAAAAGGTTTAAGTAGTTTGATAAATAATAAATGCATAAATAATAAAATGCAGTAATATTACTTTTTATTAGAAAGAGTAAGAATTTAAGTAATTTAATAACTAATAGATGTAAGAATAATAAAAAAATAGTAGTATTATTTTTTATTAAAGATAATAATAAATTAAGTAATTTAATAGTTAATAGATATAAAAATAATAAAATACTATAATATCACTTTTTATTAAAAAATAATTAAATAATTTGATAATATACAATTATAAATGTAACAATAATCAATAATACTAAATTTTCTAAATACTTTGATAAGAAAATTTGCAATTTTTTATGAAAATTAGCAAAAAAATACTAAAACAATTGAATGATGTAATTCATTCCATATCCAAGGTAAAAAAATCAAATCGAAAGTCGAACCGGTCATATCTCTGGTTTTCAATAAAAAGGGTTGGATCAGCCGATTTGATGAATTTTTCTTTTTTATATTTAAACACTAAGTTTATGTTAAATAAATACTAAATATAGTTAATAATTAACAAAAAAAAATGCATTTGGTTTAATGATTTGATTTTTAATTAAAATTAAGAAGTTAAAGATTCAAATCTCATTAATTACAAATAAATTTTTAAAAAAAAATATACATAAAATCGATTTTTTACCGGCTCAATCTGATTTTTTACCAGTTGAATCGATTTTGACTCGATTTAAATATACTATTCGGACTAGACAGACCATCAATTTTTGATTCTAACTGATCGGTCTGGTCCAATTTTAATAAATGACCATATCAAGGAGCTTCCCCAGAACTTCACTGACAAGACTGCTTGAAATGAACAAACAAACAGACAAGATGGGAAGAAAAAATGGAAAAAGTTGAAAAGATTAGCCATGCATTAAACGGAGGCAGCTTTTATAGAGTGCATTTTACTTCAAAGTCGTTGCATTCAGGTAAACTGGCTACTTTAAGGTGTTCTAAAACAAATATAAAGAAATCTAATCTACCATTTACTAAAGATGTCAGGGCAAGTCGTCACTTTTGTAGAACAATTTGCAAAAAAGAAGAAAGAAACAGAACATAAGGCTCAAACAAGCAACAGAGAGAGACCTCTTACAAATTATTGATGTCCCTTCTATCTTGTTTAATATGGTTAAAAAAACCTAATCACCTGCCTGAAGATTGCACCACCAGGGAAACACACCTACAGAGCCTTATAATCCTTGAATATCCAGCACTAAGGTTCCCCAATGCAGCTTTTATTTCAGCCGAGAGCGGTCGACGCTGTAGGTTTTCTGTCCCAGTGGTGGGAGTCTGTATATGATAAGGCAGGATCTCTGAAGGATAAACCCCACTGTAAGAAACCAAGAAACAAGACCAGTCAGTCAGTCAGTATAATTATTTGACAAAATTATAACAGAACATATCTGCCTTGATGCCTGTTGATGCATAGCACATACAAAGGAATGAGCAGTCAACCAAAAGTGTCCAGAACTAATATTTATATTAGACTATTACATGATCTACTCCAACGGTTGAACCTATGTTACCCGGACTCTTCATTTTCCTAAAGTGCCTGTAACCAACACCTGTGTGAGGCATATATTCGGAAATGGATATGAGGGTACGATCCTCCAAATATATGGAAAAACTTAGAAAAAATTAAGCATACTCGTATCCTACACTCACTCCGAGTCCGGGTAACATATTGAACTTGTAAAGAATTGTTATCTAAATTTGACTTACATTACAATCTGAATCACAAGTGAAGAAAATGATGACCTAAAGAGAGCTGAACACCTATGGCACTTTTACGGAAAGACCAATAATATAACATTCAAGAAACAGTAACCAGTTAATCCAATGTTAGGTAAGCTGAACTCATTCTAAATATATCTGACTGTTTGAACTACGAATAATTTTTTTCTCGGAAAAAGAAAAAAAGACACTAATTTGAAGTCTAAAATAATTAATGAACCAAACCAATCCATAGAAACTAGTATAAAATCAACATAATGCACAAAGCAATTACAAACTCTTTGGCAATGCTCATTGCTCTGGATATATTATACAGTTGTTACAAATTAGTCCATTCTCCTTAGAGCATAAATTTTCCAACCACATGAAAAGATCGCACATCAATCCAGCCAATTCATTTATAACATAAAGCATCAGATTTGCAAAATGCATATCAGTGAAAAAGTAGAAAAATACAATTTATGCAAAAACTTTACCAGCTCAAACATGTCATGTCAAGAGTGATCATCACCTTTATGCCACTGTCAAAATCAATGAAAGCAAGCTGCAAATCCAGCTGCTTAGCTGCAAACCACAGAGGTGCTATCAAGTTTCAATCTGAAAAAATATGTTCTTTTGGCAGACATAGGGCTTAAAACTGGACAGACAAGAGAGCTGGGGGTAGGTTTTGCATATACATTTAGTGAATGGAGAAAAGGAAACTACGGAACAGGTTATTTGGCAAATTGATATTACAATGACTTAGAAATTAGGACAGCCAAGAAACCAAGCAATGAATACATCAGATAATAAAGAACTGCATAAATTATAAGAGTCATAAGTAATAACAGTACTGGAAATCAAGAGGCAGATGACAACTAGGAAGCCATGATAACGAAGTTACTATTGTCTCTTTAGGGACATTAGTGCAAAAATAACTAAACTCAACAGAGATTCAACTTTGTCGAGCCATTTATGGGCTATGCCAAAACCTTTTTACAACCATACTATATAAAAGTAATTGGATGGGACAGAAGCATTAAAACTTTGAATGGTCTTGCACCAGCCATCAATATCAGACTTTACCTTGACTGAGTTTGTCCAACTGACTGAAGAAAGAGCCAAGGAAATTAAAAAATCTATCCATTATTAGTTTCATGAGTGTATATCCCATCCTACCACTAGTAAATAAAAACATCCAGAAAACCCAAATTCATAAGCTCCATCACAATCAAGAAAAATTAAAAAACAAAAGAATAAATAAGACAGTTTCGTGGATGGATAAACATGCAAAGGGTTTAAATGGCATTATATCCAACAAGAAATGTGATCACGTCATCCATCTCTACATTGGTTGCCTGAAGAAAAGAATCAAATTTCAAATTCTCCTAAGCCATTGATTCAAGATTTAAACCAAATCATCACAAACTCACAATCACAAATCCAGATAACATAATAAGGAGGAGACAAAAGAGTACCAGATGGAGAATGAAAACTAGTTAGTGTCAGATTTCTAATCTCTAACTGTGCTCTCTGCACTTCCTCAACCACATCAAGCAGATTTCTTAAAAGTGAACTGGTTCTCTGCATAATCAGAACAAAAGAAAGTGAAAATAATTTCAAACATTGCTTCTGTCCTGAAACACTCTGAAATTCCTGAGATAACAAAAATAGTGCACCACGAACAAATATCAAGTAAAGTTCAGCAAGCTAAGTTAGAGCAAAGATAACAGCAAGAAACCACAGAATCACTTGCTCGAAACTCGAAAATATGTACTATAGCTTCATTAACCAAAGCATAAGCGTGGTGTTTGTCTATGATAGAAATTAAACTGAAATAATTTGTTTTAATTCAGAAGAGAAAAGCAGAAGACACAAGAAATTATGAGACAGAAGTACTTACTTGTGTTTCTTGTGCCAGACTTTTGGGCCCAACATACTTCTTAGTGGATTCATGGTTAAAGACAAAAGCAAATGCAGAGCAAGCATCCATGTTTGGAAGGTTCTAATGAACAAGATCAAAATTAAGAGATAAGCATGACAAATGAAACAGGGAAGAAAAAAAGATTACATCTAAATGGTTGATTTGGTTACCTTACTGATGTATATAGCGTTCAATTTGTTTGCAACAAAAATGCTTGAATTTGGACCACTATTTAATGTGAGACTGCAGATCACCAAAATGTAAGAATAAATGTAAAACTTTTCTGACATAACAAGTTTTTGTCAAAGAAAAATAAATTAAAAAAAGAAAACCTCTGAAAGATGAACCCATGGTAGTTGAGAACAACATTGTGATGGTCATTCCTATTCTGCAAATCATCAACCTCCCACAACTGAAGAAATAACACAGGTTATGCCTCAGTTATATAAAATAATTTCTACTGTGTTTTGAGAAGAATACCAAGAGTTAAACAGACCTGCATATCCCGGCGTATAAATCTGCAACAAGTTCTCTTCTTTAGATGACACAATTCAATAGTATCAGAACAACTCGGTTCTCCTTTTATCTTACAGTAAATGTGAAAAGACTTGGTTAAATTTTTTATTTTCTCTTCCAGAGCTTCAGCCTCATGCTTCATTGCGGTAAGTTTATCATTCACTCCCTGTCATGATCCAAAGACAGCATAGAAACCAAATATCAATTACCCATATCTTTTAAGACAATATAAGAGGCACTGAGCAATTCAACTGTAAAACACAACATGTTAAGAGAAAGTATGAATCATAAAAATTTGGAATACTGATTTTGGTTATAGCTGATGGAATGCTAATAGCATCATTTTAAAAAGCAACAGATGTAAGAGTTCTCCACATACTGCCTCTGGTATGCTTTATGCTGAATTTTAGTATTATTTCATAATATATAGAAGACAATTCCCTTAAAACATAAAGATATTCTTTTTATTATTTTGAACAATCACATGATATATATATATGTATCGTGCAAATATTGTTATTCAAACTGAAGACTTATAGATTATTAATAATCCAAAAAACCATGATATCTTACTCGAAATAAAGTCAATAAAACTTTTAAGCAAATATGAGCCAGAATCTTCCAAGGTAATAATTCTAATTTTCTTTATCATTGAGATATCTTAAAAGGTTAAGAGGAAATAACTATAATTCTGCATCCAGTTTAGGTTGACATATGTATAAGCCCATCTTATACCAGCTGCGACAAGTACAACAATAAATTATGATAGATACACTAAAAAGAGAAGCAGTGAGAAAATTCTTAGCCACTCAAATGGTTTTCATAGAAATTAAAACATACTATTGAAAACTGGGAGCCATATGAACCCAAACGCATGAGGATTTCATTTAAAATAAAAACATGGTTTCACTGGTGCATACCTTTTTCCTTTTTAACCGTCTGAGTATACAAATTAAAAAGGATGAAAATCCATAATAAAACAAAGCAGAAAGATGAACACCAGCAGCTTTTATAGCACCAAAGGACAAAAGGAATAGATCCACATCTTATAACTGATGAGTGTACCTCAAGGTTGTGTCCAATTCTAACAGAATGTGAATTCTCGTCAAGTTGAGTGTCTTTTTCAGCAGAAACAGATGAATGTCTAACACAATTTAACTTCAACATTTGAGACTCCCGAACTCCGGTTTTCAGTAACTGTACCTGTTTCTGCATTGAGAAATATAGGCAGGTAACAAGAATACGCATTTGAGCAATGAAAAAAGAAAGAAAGAGAGGAAAGCAAATACCAGCAATCTTTCACGCTTCACATGCCTCAACTGCAATTTAGCCTTTTCACAGACTATTCTGTAGAGCAATGGCCTTGTTTCAGCTACTCTGCAAGGACATCATTTCAGCAACTTTACCACTTAAAATGGTAAACCAGTTTCCATGATAATTACAGAAAACAATATTAGTCACATTCATGATACAGCAGTGAGGATAGAGTGGAACCACCTCTTATGCCGAATATTGCTGGATTGATCATATGCCTGCCGACAGCAATATATAAGAGTGGTATCAGCAATATGATAGTCTAGTTTGTTAAGAGTAAGGGGAAGCAAGGAGTGCCTCTGCAAAAGCTTAAGTTGGCAATTTTACTTACTGAGCATAGCTGGGATTGGATTTCAGAACAATGCATCTCCAATATATTAACCTTCTGCTGATGAAGCAATATATCTTCCAACATGTTTATCTGCACATTCAAATTATTGAGGCAAAGCAAAAGAAAAAAAGGAAACTATTACGTGGGAATTTAGGTTATGAAAAGATGTTATCAGTATTTTTAACCTGCATTTCGGAAAATGTTGTAATGGATGCAGTAAATTTAAGAAAACAAGGTATGTACCACTTTTATATTTAGTTTATCAAAACATGGAGACAGTAGCTGATTTGTATCTGCCGATAGTTTGAGCGAAATCTGCAATATAAGCTCTATAAATCAAATTCAACAGGAAAGGTAACAGGAAAATTTTGCATTGTATATCAGCAAACCTGGATGTGCAAAAAATTAGCAACATGGTACACATACATCAGTCCAATTCATCAATGTTCTGACACCTTCAATCCTCTCATTTCCTATGTTACTTCCATTCGTATATTCCAACATATGCTCCATATTTTTTTCTCCCACTTGATGAAATTTTCGCTGGATACAGTTATTTTTATCTGCATTGTGCACATCTGCAAAAGGTACTTCTTCACTTGCCCTTTTTCTTTTTGAAGAGTTCTTAATGTCTTGGAGAGGACTTGGATTCGATGCGGATCTTTGATGGCAGTCATCAATCCTTTTTACAGTTGAACTGCAGTTAAGAGATACCACATCTTTTGCAACAGTGAGTTGCATATTATCACAATGTAATGCCCTATGCATTTCTTTTCTACAGGGGCTCGAACTTGGTTCTTTTGAAGTGGGACTCTGAGTTTGCTTCTTTTTGGAGGGGGTCTGAGCAATCATAGCACCAGGTTTAAATGTCAGCTATAATATGAATTAAGAGCTAGGAAGCACTCAGGCTAGCGTTGACATCAAAAAACAAGGGAAAGGCTTGATTTGCAGTAGGCTGCAACTGAGATTGAGAGAAGATATAGAGGAAGATATTTACCTTACGAGGCGACCACTCATTTTTACTCCTATGTCTATGTGCACCTGGGGAAGCAGAAGAAACTTTCATCTCTTCCTTGATAAAATATTCACTGGACTGGGTTACCTCAATTGCAGTCTGGATGCTTTTCTCTGGGCTTCCTGACTGCAGTTTCGGAGCAATCCCATCAGGGAAGTTCCTCAAGGTTTCAGAAGTATTCTGCAAATCAAATCCATTACTTTCTCTTCCATCCACCCTTTTTACTATAGAAGAGTCTATTAAACAGTTAAGCTTAAAAAGTGGTGAGCCGGACTGTGTTCTGTTTTCAGCTGTTGCAGTTAAATAGTTACTGTTAAGAACTGTTTCTACTGAGTCGCATTCTCGTCTAGAAACAATAATGACACTGTTATCCTGACCATGAAGCTTTAAATTGCCAGACAGACTGCCTTGATGTTCTGATGGTGATGACAACTTCTCAATTAACCTATTCACCAGAGGAGAAACAAGCTTATAAGGCGTATCAGTATCTCTCTTATCTTTGCTAATTTCAAGTGTGATCTCTGTTGGTGAGGAATTAAATGTGGAAGTTACGGGTGTCTCATCTACAGGATCTACTGATGTCAAAGAATGATGCATCACTTTCTTTCCTGAGTGAGTAAACCTAGATGGTGAAGTAATTTTGGCCATTCTTTCAGTAGATTTGTTGTTATATTCTTTACCGTTTGTAAGTCCTGTGGTCTCTCCATCTTGGCTCAAACTAATGATGTCTTTTGGAGTTCCAAGACCATTACAATCCATTTTCCCCTGCTTCAAATCAACAGCAGATAACTGCTCCTCTAAATTAATAGTGGGGGCAGTAGCTTGTTGGCACTGAAGACCGTCACTCATTTCCTCCATAATTGTACTGAATGAACCAGCTGTAGAAGCAAGGGACTCTGATACTCTGAGTTTTGACCTTACAATTCCATCATTGAAAGCAGAAGCACAGGGAGAAGGCTCCAGAATTTTTAACTTGGAATTACTTTTCAGAATGGATGGCATGCTCCCACCTTGTTTTATGCTTCCCTTACTCAAAACAGAACCTGGTTGTTTTGGGGAAGGAGTAACAGATAGTGCATGTCTAGGTGAATTTGTAACATCCAGAAGTATTTCTTGTCTTTTAGCAGATAATGAGTGTATGGACCCTGCTAATGGAGACTCAAGTGGCTGATTAGAAGTGTGACCAACATTAGAAGTATTTCTTTTATCCTGAGGAGAATTTTCTTTCAACACATCTTTAGTTGGAGGCTGATTTCCATATTCAAACTGTTTGAAAAAATCTAACTGAAAAGTTTCACTACTCTGGTTCAGTGGGGTACCAGTAGTGACAGCAAGGAACTCAGAATTCAACACACTTGTTCCAGACACAACTTCAGAAATCTCCTGATTTCCCTGAAATCGAAACAATTAAGCAAGAGTGCAAATCCATGCCTTAGTTCCTCCTGATGAAAATCACGATAATAACTGAACAATGGAAAAAGTATACAAATTTCTTTCACCATCTTCAGCTAAGGGTGTCTATGAAAGAAATATATGAAGTTTTGTCAATGAAAACTAGTGCAATAATCCTTCATGAGTTGACAAGTGCAATAGATGCATCTATGACATGTCATTGCATTGAAATATAGATTTCTAAATAGAATAGAATTATAGCCCACATCTTTAAAAAAAAAAAATTGATTATGCAGATATTAGGATAGAAAAGCACCATAATATAAATGAAAACTCCAAGAATCCCATCGTGTAACAACACCCCATGTGAATCTACTTATTACCAAATTAAATTATTCAAAAGAAAATAACCAAAATATTGAGAAAAACAATCTTAAGTAACAGTAGATTGATTGGAGAACGTACTTTGTTCACTGAATTACCAAATTAAATTATTGAAAACAAAATAACCAAAATATTGAGAAAGTAGTCTAGTTAAGATCAGATTGATCGGAGAACGTACTTTGTTCAGCTGATTAGGAGTTTGCATTAGGTGATCAACAAAATCTTCAGCAACTGGACCATCTTTTGTGTTCAACAAGGAGTCACACATAATTTGATCAATATGAGTGGTTGTTGAATCAACTGTAGCCTCAACCAGTTTGTCCTGAGAAATAGAAACGCCCTTACCAGACATATCATGATTATTAATGTTGCAGGGCTCTGAATTCTCATAATGTATGCAGTCATTCCCGTTATCATGAGATACAGCAAATTCACTCATTAATAACTTTGGACTGGTGGAATCATAAGAAGGAATGGCAATAAACTCCTTACTGCCTTCTGCCAAAAGTGCTTCCAAGGTGGGAGAGAGCCTCCCATAATCATACCTATGCATGCTTTCTCCAACAAGAGTCATGTCATTAGAATCTCTACCACCACTAAATTTATTAATAGGAAGAGCTGACGGAGACTCTAGCTTCTTCACCTTTGTTAACACCATCAAACTTTCCGGATCAGAAGGCATGGTAGCTTGGCAAGGCGTCTTCTCTTCAGATGCAAGACGAACTCCTGTTGAAGTATTGAGATCTCCTGACTCTGATCGCACAATGCTACGAAAATGCATCGAAAATGTTGTCGAATCCATCGTGATATCATGGTTATCATCTGAAGCAGCAGAATCAGATAACCTTCCAGGTCGAATAAAGTTTGCGGACACAGGTCCAAAAAAGTTGTCTTCTGCAACAAGACATTTGAACAGACACCTCAAAAGATGGCAATTATTAGCATCAACCATTCTATTCATTAGCTTTCTCCTAAAAACAGAACATAAATGCTTTTCTATCTCACTAATAACGCATTAGTTAGGCTTGTTTGTTTGATACTTTCGCTACTTGTGATATAAAGTAAAACCAAAAGGTAAAAAGCAACATCATAATTGATTTAAAATGTGGAAATAACTAAAAATGTAACACACTAACACCAATTATAATTAGTCTATCTAGAAGTAGGATCATGCATTTTCCATCTAAAAAAATTACATATGTTATTATAATCTTTCAAAAAAAATTCTTTGCTTTTGTATCGAAACTCGCTTTTTGCTTCTTTGCTTTTTGAAGAAAAAGCACCAATCAAATGGAGCCTGAAAAAATTGCAACAAAGTAAAAACAAAAGGTGATAAGAAAAATTATCTGATAAAAGATGAAAGTACTAAAACATAGTAACCTTCAAACATAATTGTTGTGTATATAAAAGTAAAATAAAGCATTTTATTATTCACTTAAACTAAATTCTTAACTTCTAATTATTCAAGACATTACTATGTGCTTTTATATCGAAGTTGCAATTTTTGCGCAACAAAAATAACAACCAAACCAAGCCTACAATCATAAACCCTAAATCTAGTAAACCAAAACAAATGCTAGCTAAAACTTAACAATGCAACCCAAACTGACCATCATTGGAAGCAGCAGATCCAACTGTGCTACTTCCACCAGGAGATGGTGACTCCATCGGCCTCAAGAACGACTTTCTCGCACTCAAAACGTCGTCATCTTCATCCTCATTGTCATCACCACTGTTGGAGCCATCACTACCCACCAAATCCCTAAAGAGACCCAGTACTTCCTTTTCCGGTTCAGAGGCTGTCTTCGGAGTAGAATCTGACGGGGTCTCGTAGTCGTCGTCGTCGCGGTTGAAGATGTGGACCGAGGTGATCTCGCGGTCGGCGAAGCTAACGCGCCGCGACCGTTTCTTCCTAAACGCGGTGGTTTCTTCGTCAGTTTCCTGCGTGTTGCAGCGTGGTTCGTCGGGGATTTTGGATGCCATTCTTGCGGAGGAGAGAGAGAGAGAGAGAGAAAGCGAGGAAATTTGGGGGGAAATAGGAAAATAATTTGGGAATTAGGGTTCATAAATTGAAGTGCATTTTGTCTTTGCTTGTGCGTTCTGCTCGGTAGGGGTGTGGGGACTGGAGAGTGGAGAGTGGCTTTGTGCGGGAAAGATCGTGTGGGAATTTTGAATTCGCAGCGCAGGAAGCCCCTTCTTCTTTATTTATTTATTTTTCTTTTACTCTTTTTTATTTAGAATATTATTATTTCATACATTGTAAGAACTCTATACAATATTAGATTAAGAGATTATTATGTATTTTTTTATATTAATTTTTTAAATAAATAGTATATATTTAAAATTTCAAATGTTTTTTATTTTCATTTTTTAACTAAATCCTTTATATATTTTATTTTCTTCTTATTCTTATTTTTGCTTTTGTTATAGAATTGTCTAAATTACAAAATCCTCTTTCTTTCTTCTTTTTTTTTTGGAATAATTAGAAAGTAATACAAACTTTCTCCAAGTTTGTAAAATCCATGCAATTCACAGCTTATCCCCAAGCAAGAAAATAGTAAAATTCTAACAAATGTTTCTTAATATGAGATTTTGGTAGGCTCCAAAAAATATAGACCGTTAGATGAAACATAATTAATCTGAACCATTGAAACTAAAAAAATAAAAACAAATTGATGTAACCGGTTAACCTGGTAACTCTATAAAAATTCAATACCCAAACCACTCTCTCCCAAAACCATCAAACCTTAAAATTTTGAAACCCTTGTCCGACCTCTGAACCGAAACACCACCTTCGCTTCTGTCTCCACCAGCAAAACCCTTCCTCCCAAAATCATCAAACCTCAAATTTTGAAAGAACCCTCACCCCGACTCTCTGAATTGAAACCCCAAAAATTTCAAAACCCTAACCACCTCTTAAGAGTTGCTATAGAATACAGATGCTATAAAGAAGGGAACTTCCTTCAACAAAAAAAAACCCAACATGACATCCATCTATGCATGTATGTATATGAGCATCTGAGTATTTTTTTTTTTTTTACATATATGCATCTAGGTATTTCTTTATTTGTTAAAATACTGATTAATGATTAAGGGTTTTTTGTTGAATTTGAGATTTTTATATGTATGGCATAACATGATCGTATTTGTACGTATGGATGGATAGATGCATTTGGGTATGTTTATTTATGCATATATACATCTGAGTATCTCTTTGTTTGTTAAAATATTGAGAAACAATTAATGGGCTTTTTATTTTGTTGTTCTTTCGGTGTTGTTTTTATTTGTGATCTAGTTTTTTTGGGACATGGCGGATGGTATGGCAGGGGGGCCATCGAGTCCGACAGGAGTGACTCATGAGAGTGGAGGAGATCAAAGCATTCCTCACTCAACTATGAGGGAACAAGACCGTTACCTTCCAATTGCTTATATAAGTAGAATCATGAAGAAAACATTGCCTTCTAATGGGAAAATTGCTATGGAGGCTAAAGATACTGTTCAAGAATGTGTTTCTGAGTTCATCAGCTTCATCACTAGCGAGTATGTAAAGTCTTAATCTTGGTTTTATTAGTTTTTTTGGGAATTTTTGTTATGTTCTTTTTTTTTTTTTAACTTTGTTTAATTGTGAATTTGGTGATTTCGAAATTGTAGGGATATGATTTTGAGACTTGAGAGTTTTGTTTTGAATGTGGTATTCTTGTTGGTGTCTGAAATGTTGTAACCTTTAGCATTTCTTTTTTAACTTTTAGGATTGTAAAGGTTTAGTTTTAAAGGGATATGATACTTAGTATGTATGAGAAAGTAGAGTATTTGTGTTATGGGTTGCAACATTTTGGTGCTTTTTTAGAAAATTGCTAAAGTGGAGTGGCTTGACTAGAATTTGTTTTACTTTTGAGTGGTAAAAGTTTAGTTTTTGAGGGATGTGATTTTAGTGTTTATGGAAAGTAGGGTCCTAGTATTTTGGATTGTAACATTATGGTGTTTTTATGAGCTAGAAATTTCTTTGTAGCAAATTTTTGACAAGATCAAGCTTAATTTGAAAAATAGAAGTAAAAAAAATTATCAATAGAAATCACGCTAATACTCTGCCCAACATAAAAAATTTCTAAAAATTAAGTGATTATCTGTGTAATTTACTCTTTAAAAAAAAGTACAACATCAATCTATTTTTAAAAAAAATCATATTATCATTTACATGTTTTTTAGTTTCTATAACTTCTAAGTTATTTATTTTTCTGATAATTGTGATACTAAAGAGGTTACATTTATTATATTTTTAATATAAAAAATATTTATATTTAAAAATATCAAAAAATTGATCTCGCATTGCGGGATCATATTCCTAGTACTTCAATATTACTGTGGCTGTGCAGGCATGATTAATTACTGAATTTACCATTTTTTTTTTTGGTTGATGGCTTGTATGGTGATATAACTCTTCTTCCTTTTTCTTCATACATAGTTAGATTTGAATTGCATGTCCAAGAACCCATTGTCTTCCATTATCAACATCAGCATTTTAATCCGGTGTAGTTATATATATTCTGCCTTGTGTCTTTGTGTGTGTGTGTCTATATATATATATATATATACATTTATGTATAAAAAATTTCAAGGGTGAAAGAAGAGGAATTATTATCAAGATTTCAGTTTGGATCATATATAGTCATATGCATCAATGGCTTTTGGTCCCGTAAAAATTCCAAGTGTTTCCCAAGTGGAGTGGTGCCAGTTGTTGGAATAAATTGCACAATTGGTGATATTTCATTTGACATGATATGGGTTTGCCAAATAATAAAAGGTCATAGTCTTGCAAGTGTATGTCCTAAATTCCAAGGGTTTTGTTGGTTTTAGCTAGTGTTAGTTTTGAACAGGAAATAAGAAAAAGGTTTAGGATTCATTAGTTATGTGAGGATCGGATCCTTGAAGATTTGCATCAAAGTTGGAAGCTTTTACCAAATAATTTGTATATTTTGTAAAAAGAATGGAGCTTTATTTGTTTTTAAGCCCTCCTTGGTTGTCTTTTGTATGATTGTTCTTGGAAGGAAAAAAAATATTGTTGTGGGAATATGTCTGATTTTCTTCTAGCTTTTTTTGGAAATATTCTTTGTAGGGTTTTAGCTTATTGTAGTTCATGTTTATTGGAATTTCAGGTGATGATAATTTTTATAGAAAAAATTCACGAACTTGGGTAGATTGTGCTCAATCAGTTCCCAAGTGGATGTGTACTGCCCTCCTCATAAAGAGCTCGTATTAGTGTTCCATTTCTCTTTGGGGAAACTGAGTTTGAGCAGAATAAGCAATCATCAGTTGATGTCCTTCTTGATGAATGCATTTTTGGAAAAATTCTAAGGAAAGTTTTTTACGGTAGGCTTTCCATCAGCTTAGACTAAAATTAACCCTTAGATTAAAAAATTTTCATAACAAAAAAAGAAAAATATTGTTTACCTGTTAACCGATTAACATTTAACCTAAAAACAAAAATCTCCTATTTCTTCTTTCCTTTAGGTTTTGCTTTTCAACCTATCCATCTCAAATGTTGTGGGCTGCTCATATTTGCTTTTCAACCTACCGATCTCATTTTCTTCTTTCCTTTAGGTTTTGCTTTTCAATCTTAGGAGAAATTGAAGTGAATTTCTTTTCAGCCTTTATCTTTGCATTGTCTTCTCAAGTAAAATAACTGATTTTTTTCTTTATTTTCTAGTAATTGGGTTCCTTAAAATATTTAAGCAAAAGGGTAAAGTTGAAATCTTGAGGAGGATTGAAGTGCTTTGCATGAGAATATGTCTACACCAAAGGAGCTAGAGTAAGTGATGAAGATGAGAGGAGGATCGGTGTTGGGTAAAGACCATTCTCAAGAGCGAACACTTCCCTGGTTGCCAAAACAAGCTCTTGTCTACCCAGATCGATGGTGCTCCCAATTAACGTCAGGTTCTTTAATTCTTTCTTTACCTTTCTAGAGATTTCTTTTGCTACATTTTTGTTTTAGGGAATTGATAGAAATGGGCATCTAATTGGAATGCTTGCCTTTTTAGCTGGCTTTCTTTCATTACTCTTGGTAGTTATCTTTTTATTTACTATTTTCTTGGATATCTATCTAAAAAACACAAGGCATTATGAGATATCTGCTTACTGTTTATCCAAAAAAAGGCATTGGAGAATTAATTATGAACTTTGTTTCACCTCATATTGGCTCAGGAGCAATAATCATGAAATCTTTGACTCAATTTATGCTTCTTACTTTCTTTCAGTTAACCTTTTGATTATCTTCACTCTCAATATAACAAGTTTGTCTGTATAGAATAAAAAGTTGATAAGTGAAAGGGTAAAATAGTTTATGTCCTTCTTAGTGAATTGTTCTTGTTGGATATTGTTTATACTTACAAAAACAGCGCGGTAATATCATAGGTGATTTAAGTTGTAACTGTATTAATAGGCTGAACTATTAAATTTCAGGGTTTACTATGCCCTTAGTTTCATCTTAACTGTTATATTTCATATGTCTTTTAAGTATCTTGTATGATGTAGATGCTGCCATGCTTACATATTAGAGTGTTACTTTGAATTGATAACTTTGTTAATGTATGGGATGATCTCTTTTGTTAAATTTCATGTTTTTTAAACTCTTTTCCTTTTCATTTTGTTTTCTGGTATGCTATTAATAGGAAAATCCATTGCGTGTTCATGGTGTTTCCATTCCAACAACTGTTAGAATTCAAAATGTTCTTAAGCATATTGGAGCCCAGAAAGATGGGAAGCAAGCACATGTTCTTTGGATTAGTCTTCAGGAGGAACTGGTAAAATGATATCTCACCAATTGATTTCTGTTTGTTGATAAGTTTGTTACTTTGTTAAGTGTTTTCTCTTTTAGGCAATATATGTATAATATATTAAATTCTTGATTTTTAGTAAAATTTTGGCTAAAATTTGAGTGCGTAGGTTTTCTTTTTTTATTTGGGGTTTTAGAAAATTATCGAAGATCATTAGCATGAGGAAATGGTCTTCTTTTGCTTATTTTTTAGATTGAACTTGTTTATATATACCCTTAGCTAGTTGTTAATGGTAAAAGTAGTATTGCACAACTACTTTTAGTACTTTATATTTAATTTTTTAAATAACCATGATTAGAAAATGAACAATTATTCCAGCATGTGTTTAAAGCTAATAAAGTTGGAGAAAAGATATTAAGTTATGTTTTAGTCAATTTTTTTGATTTAGTGAAATTGGGTACTTTTGTTTTCCCTTGTTTTAAATAGCCTCACCTAGTTTAGCTCTCTCTCACACTCTCACTCTCTCTCACTCACACTCTCTCTCTCTATATATATATTATCTTTTTTTTTAATATACTTTTTATGTTCTTGTTATGGGTAGTTTGGCCTTTTGGGTACTAGATGAATAAGAAATATATTAGATAATTGGTTGCTTTGTAATATTTGAATCTCTCTTACTTCACCATGTCTGAACCGTGAATGGAGCCTTCAAGTTAAAATTGTTTTTGAAAAATTATTGTCTAGAGGAATGCGAGCTTTCCTCTTTTAGGGTGAAAAGCCAATGCGTGGATTGTGCTTTATGGTTCTGAGACTTTTTTTTGTGTCATTGTGATCCACTCATATTCAAGGACAGATACCTAACTGCTAAGAGTAACCTTAGGGAAAAGAAGTTTTTAAGTAGTCCTAAATGTGGTTTATTTGCATGTGAGTAGCTGCAGATAAACACGGGCATTTGGTACATGATGTGAAGCTAAAGTGATATTTTTGCATCAAAGTTTGCTCAATTTGAATCTTTATATAGAAATGGACAACTCTTCTGATCAGGTGAATCTTTAATCTTGGAGTCTTGAAATTCAGTCTTAATTTGAAATAATTGGACACTTTCCATATGTATCTTTGAAATTAGTACTTTGAATCCATTTTATCTTTCTTGATTGTTTTAATGTTTGTGGCTTTGTTCAGCTCGACGCATCTGCAAAACACCCTTTGAGCCCACTCTGAACCTTTGGAAAAGCACTATTCTGACAATAAGTATAATTATTAGCTGGAACTAATGTTGTTGACATGATGCAGGAAGCCCTTGCAAGCAAATTGGAAACTCTAAATGTTACTGATGTGGTAAATAGTTTCATTCTTTTTATATGACATTTATTTGAATTTTGATTGTTAAATAATTGAGTTGCAAACTAGGTTGTTTGCCACCATATATATTGTCAAATTTAGTGACAAGCTTGAATAAAGCAGAGTTGATTTGCTCCAATTTCTATTCAAGGTTGATTGTTAAATTAAAATGAATTAAAGTGCCTTCGATTCTTGGTAAAGAGTCATTATATACAATCTTTGATCTCTTGTGAAGAAATACTTGATCTTTGATAGAGTGTCATTATATACAATATTTGATCTTGTTTATCAAGCACACTTCTAGTTATTGATATCATTTTCTTTGGTGCATGCAGTTTATATCATAGTTTGCTGCACATTACTGTATTCTAATTTGAGAGGTTTTTGTATCACATAGCAGTTGGTGTATAATTACATGATATGATAAGATTCATGGCTTTATATTTTGTTATTGTAATAACATTATTATTCATGCTGATAATCACAATAAATGCTCCAATTCCGTTTGATTCTTATTCTTTGTATAATTTCGGTCATAGTAAAATTTATTATAAATTAATTTGATACACTTAGTGTAACTTTAGTGTAACATTTGGCAAAATGACATTCATTATTCTTCGTTTTATTTTTACTACAAAAGTTTGCTTGATCGTTTGATTTTTATTTTTTACTACAGAAGTTGTAAAATCATAGTAAAATTTATTATAAATTAATTTGATACTTGATTTTTTAGAGTTTTGATACACTTAGTGTAACTTTAGTGGGTAATTAGATTAAGGATTTGTATGACAAATTAATTTTTTCTTTAATGTTGATTTTTATTTATCAAAAATAGATGAGCTAGTAGAGGATAGTATTTGTAATGGATCAAGTTAAGTTGCTTAGATTGAACAAGTTTTTGCTTCTTAAAAATATATATATGGATTTCTTTTTTAATTTAATCATGGGGGTGTATCCGTATTTGGCGGAGTAGGTGAACGTACTCGTGAAGGAAATGATCTTTACATGGAAATGAAAGAATCTGGAGTAATTTTACAAAAGATTGAAAATTATAAATTTGTATAATATTCATTATTACCTTGCATTTAATTAAGATTTTAATCTATTGTTCTTAAAAAATATTATAGTTGTGGAAATACTTTTGAGGAGATTTACTTATGTGAGTTTCAAGTCGTTTTTCAAAATTTTAAAGACTTGGCTTTAATAGCGTTCATGAAAAGAGACGTTGTCATATGGCTATAAAAGTATTATTGGATATTATATGTTGAAATTATTGTATGAGATGTCTTCAATTAATTAAATGAGATAAATAGTTCAAAGCATAATTTATCATGCAATTTGATTAGTTTTAACATATTTTCATTAAATCAAAGTTCAATCAAGAGACTATTTTATTTATGCAATTTTTTTTTTAATTATAAAAAGTTACAAATTTATTTTTATATTAGAATGGTGGTCTTGCGAATTCGCGTGAGTCAATCTTTTTTAAAAAATAAACTTATATAATAATAATAAAATAAGTAATTTCAAATTGAATAATATATTATATTAATAAAAATATTTATTATAAGAAATTGAAATTTTAAATTTTTTTAAGAAAATAATGAAAGGATCCTTACAAGACAATGAATCATTCTATTTAAATTTTAGCATTAATTTTTAATATCATCATTATTGTCTTCATAAAAATCATGGAAGATGTTTACTTAAATACATGACAGCTTTTGATTTCTTTATTTCAATTACATAAATACATGACAATATCATTTAATGATTTATATAATTTGTCATGTTTATATGTAATTTCGGTTATGTTAATATGTAAAAAAAAAAAATTACATAAATACATGACAACTTTTGATTCTATTTTTTCAATTATATAAATATATGACAATATCCTTTAATGATTTATGTAATTTGTCATATTTATATGTAAAACAAAATTACATAAATACATGATAACTTTTGATTCCCTTTTTTCAATTACATAAATACATGACAATATCCTTTAATGATTTATGTAATTTGTCACGTTTATATGTAATATCAGTAATGTTTATATGTAAAAAAAATTACATAAATACATGACAACTTTTGATTTTCTTTTTTCAATTACATAAATACATGACAATATCCTTTAATGATTTACGTAATTTGTCATGTTTGTATGTAATTTGTCAAAAATGAGAAATTACATATAGACATGATAAATTACATATAAACATGACAAACATGAGAAATTACATATAAACATGACAAATTACATATAGATTTGACAAATTACATATAAAACATGACAAATTACATATAAACTTGACGAATTACATATAAAACATGACAAATTACATATAAACATAACCAAATGACGAATTACATATAAAGATGACAAATTACATATAAACATGACAAATTATATATAAACATGACAAATTTGTCATGTTTATATGTAATTTGTCATATTTATATGTAATTTATCATGTTTATATGTAATTTGTCATGTTAATATATAATTTGTCATGTTTATATGTAATTTTGATTATGTTTATATGTAAAAATTGATAACCTGCTATTCAGATTTTTCAATCTTGAAACCTATCAAAAGCCTATTTTATAGAGCTCATGGTATAACCCCCAACAAAAAAATAGTAATTCATTAAAACCAAAACCTCATTTGATTATGTAGGAAAGTGACACACACGGCTCACACACCCTTTCACATTTCCTTAGTTTCTTTCTTCATGTACTTTTCTGTCACACACTTTATGTTTTATTTGGAAACATCATCAGAGTCATCTAACCACATTGAAATATCATTTTATGATTGAACCAAATTAAAAACAACATTCAAAGTCATCTAACCACATCAAAATGTCATTTTATAATTGAACCAAATTAAAAACAGCATTCCGACACGATAAAGTACTTCTCATCGTACTTCCAAATAGAGCATCTCCAATTATAAAACATCTCAATACGATTGAAAGTCTCTCACCATATTCCCAAATAGAGCATTAATCTTTGGTATACGTTTTAAATAAGATGGATGTATGAAAAGAGAAATTATATATTTTTATAACAAGTTGGAGAACATTGTAACTATGATATGTTTGTTAAGGGACGTTTTTCTTATTTAACCACTAAAATCAGAAAATAAAAAGATAAGAAATAGGCTTTCAAAATAGAAATAAAAAGTCTGATTTCTATGGCTTCTTTCTTGGGTTTATTATTGTTTTCTAGTCTTACAAGATTTACAGAGACAGAAAAAGAGAGTAAAGTTTGGCATGTTGGAAAAATAAAACATGATCAACCTTTTAAGCAACACTTCCTACTATATCCGACAATATTGAACATGTTAGACCACCTCGGTAATATGATCAAAACTTTAAGCACTGTTGGCTGCACTTCCTATTGTATCTGACAAAATACAAGAACATGGGCCTCCATTTTTAACTACTAGATGCACCCATTGATAGGTTTAAACCTCAGCTTCTGCTTCCTGCAAGAACTTGACATTTAACCATAAAATGCACGCCATGACTCTCCACCACCACCACCTGACTTTGCAGTTGGAATCCAATTAGTTTTAGTTTGTTCTCTCTGGAAGTATGAGTCAGTGGTGCTTGCCACGAGCTCTCCTATCTCATACAGGGTCTGAAAAATTGAATTCCCAAAATTAGCTAACAAATATACGTCCAAATTAATCTCCAAACCTCTTATCATGCCAGGAAAAAAAAATGAAATCGATTAACAAGCAATGCGTCATTCTCTTTCAGTGTAAGAACCAGTGTGAATCTGCTCAAGTCATAATCACATTTGCTTAAAATTGCCAAAGAACAAATACCTCTAGGTCCTCGCTTAGAGCTTGATTCAACAGGCTTTGGCTTCTTTGCCCAACTATAATAGAAGTTGGCAAGTTTGCAGCGCGGACCAGCTGAAGAAAGCAGGCTAAAGGCTCATAATGAATTTGCAAAGATGGAGGTGGTTTCTGGGTTTTGGCAGCAATGGCTCGACTTACATCAGTCTCCGGGCCTACTTGAATACCATAAAGGGGAAGCTTGCTGCTATTTGTTGTCAACAATCCACCTTCCAACTTAAGCTTTGATGTTGGTACAAGAAAAGGGGCTATGATAGTGGATACAGCAGATGATATGTTCTCTGCATCTGCAATTTTAGCCAGAACGGAATTTATAGCATGTGGCAGTACTGGTGGATCCAAATGATGTAGCATCACCATTTTTGCCTGAAACGGAGTAAAAGGAAAGATAAAATTCCATAAATATGTACTTTGAAGCTATGTTGCTCCGACTCTTCATTTTTCTTGAAATACCTATGTCCGACACCCTTGTCCGACGCATATCTGGATATGGCTATGGAGATATGACCGTCCAAGGATCCTCCAAATACATGAAAAACTTAGAAAAAATTGAATATACCCGTATCCAACAATCACATTCAAGTCCAAGTAACATAGCTTTAAAGTCATCTTTCTATTTATTACTCAAAAAACAAAGATTTTTCATGCAGCAAATGAAAACAATCTAGTGGTATCTCTGAGGAATAATTCAGTGGATTGATACACCCATACTTGAAGACAAATGGCCTTAATCCTTTTCTCACAAGGACGTTCTTTCTCAAGGATGATTATTCACCAATAAGATTGCCAGATACATGACAACATATTTCATAAGTATGTGACAAAAAGAAGACTTAGAAAGAAAAGCATGCCAGCTACTATTCGAATCATATTCCATTTCTATTCCAGATACATGCCTTGTCATCCTGCCATACTCATCAAATCTATCCTCAGTTTAGATTATGTCTCTTATTCTACAAGTCCTTAAATCACATTCTTCATCTCGGCCAACTACAGCTCTATGTTTTTCCTTTCTATTTCTTTCGAGTTCAGACCATAACAGTTGAATATGCATGTCGGCAACTATGAAAACAATCAATCAGGCTGGATCTAAACCTTTTCTAAATTAGTCCCAAGGGAACACTAGGATAAAGTGAGGGAAAACATTTTCTAAATTGTGGTGGATTGACGAATGAGTTTCTGATTACAATAGGAGTGCATCAAGTATCGCTGTTGAGTCATTTTCTCTTTGTCAAAATAATGTATGAGATAACGAAAGTCATTCAAAATGAAATTCCTTGGTGTGCTATTCGCAAATGATATTGTATTGGTTGATGAGATTAAAGAATGGGTTAATACCAAATTAGAGTTGTGGAGACAAATACTGGAAGAACGGGGGTTCAGATTGAGCAGATTAAAAACTGAGTATATGGAATGTGTGTTTAGGATCAAGAGTGATCACACTCGATGGTCAAATGATACCAGTAGCGGAGTGCTTTAAGTACCCTAAGAGCAATAATTCAGAAAGACATGGAGATTGATGGAGATGTTAACTATAGGATCAAGGTTGGGTTGCTTAAGTGGAGAAGTGCGACAGAAGTTTTGTGTGATCGTAACATACCTTTGAGTTTGAAGGGGAAGTTCTATAGGACAGCTATCAAACCTACTTTGCTATATGGTACAAAATGTTGGGCTAACAAGAAGCAACATTTACAAAAGATGAGTGTAGCCGATATGTAAATGTTAAGATAGATGAATGGTAAGACTAGGAATGATAAGAGTTAGAAATGAGGATATTCATTTCCAAAATGAGATAGCTCCTATAGAGGATAAGGTAAGGGAAAACCGTTTATGGTGGCTTGGCACATAGGATGCAGATTGAGAGGGATGCACCTGTTAGAAGAATGGAGCAAATTAACGTTGAGCAAGATAAAAGACCAAAAAGAGATAAGGTTGGAGGTGACAAATAATGATATGAAACTATTAAATTTTGAAGAGAGGATAGTGGTGGATAGGAATGATTGGAGGAGGAGGATTCGTGTATCCAACATAAATGTTTTATGTCTTGGTTCTTGTAGTCGATCTCAAATATATTGGGATTAAGGTTTGTTGATTAGGTTTGTAGTCCCCAAGGAACACTCCAAACGTTAGAACTTAAATAATTTCAACTTGAAAATCTCATGTTTGAATATTGGAGATGGCGTGGGTTTACTAGTGGAAGTGGGTTCCTTCTGGCTCTCTTCCTAAAGAGCTTTCATATGTACCAAAAAAGAAAAACCTTTTTAAATTATGTCATGTATGAAAGATAGAGCTAAAACACACCCTAAAATAACATCTCAAAGAATTTTTTTTCTCTTATTTTAAAGGAAACACACCTTCCGGAGAAAAGGTAGCTTGACAGGATTCCTCATTTACAAGCAAACCCACAATATTACATTCACCAAGAACAAAAAAAAAAGATTTTGAAATTAATGGGAAAATAAAGGAACCCCTCACAAGAAATGGTACCTTCACATTGTCTTCATCTTTCAATTCAGCAACAGAGCCAGCCAAATTTAGATATCGAGGGTCGTATTCCCCTAATCCCAGGCGGAATAACTCTAAGCTGAAAACAAAGAAAAAATTGAAATGGCAGCTTTCTTAATCTGGGTTTTCAATGAAGATCAACCAAAAAGGGAGAGGGGACTCACGCTTTACTATAAGGGTGGGGGGTAGCGCTGAGACCTTGGGCGATGGCGTTTCCGAACCCATCTTCGTCGTAGTAAATGAAATACACATTCGAACCTACCTTCATTCTCGATAGATTTCTACTTTGGCTTTCGTCGCTGTTTTGGAGCGAGAGAGATTCCAGATTTTCCTCTAGATCCATGGAGACAGTGAGGCACTCGATAATGATTATGAGGGGAAACAAAAAGATACTCCGCTTTTTATAAGGGTTTTTCTTAGAGAACAATAAAAAGTAGTAGCAATAAAATGAAGAAAAAAAAAAAGAAAAAGGCGGAAATGCTTCTAGTATCCCTCTACATTTCTTTCTGTTCAATTTCGGTCTTAAATTTTCCACGATTAAGGACAAGTGCCAAAAAAAAAATTGAATTTATTATTCAAATAAATACGAAATTATTATGGTAATTTATGATTTAGAAAAATCAAAATTGTGCAAATTATCCTCGTATAGAATATATATGAGTTGTGTAATTTTTTAGAAAGTCAAGGACGTCCAAAAGTTTTATAATTGAACTTGTGAAAGCTCGCGTTTTGTCGCGGGTGGTAAACTCTTTAAATTTGATTTTTTTATTTGTTTATGGATATTGTTAATAAGTGATCTGAGAACACTTTTTAAAGTTAGTTAATATACTATTTATAATAATAACATTATATTAAATGTAGTAATTGATAACTCTATTCATCATTTTCATTACATTGGATGAGTAGATTACTATATATAATAACCTTAAAGAGTGCCTTTAGGATACTCGTTTTGTTTATTATTACATGTTAAGATATATATGTATATGTATACATACATAATATGTACAAATGCTCAAAAGATAAATTATTGAATTTTTGACAAGATTCTTCATAATTAGATAATGGAAGTCAATAACTCTGAAATCGATTAATGTGTATAATACACACAAACGTTGTCTTCCTCACAACCTATGATTCGGCTCCTTTAATCCTCAAATCTTTCTCAAGCATACAAAAAATCAGTAGACTTAGCATTGGATTTAATGCAAAAAAATGAGAAATGTCCATCGGACAAACAGATAACTCATTAATCGAGAAAAATGTTGAAGAAAATAATGACTAAAAAGATATGTTTGAAGGCTACAGTTACTTTTATTTAATTAAAGATGTTCATAAGCAAGCTGGAAAACGTGTGAGATTAAGCTTCATTTGGATATCAAAGTACCTCTGGTAATTTTGAAGGGAATTTCCCCACTACTGATAGGCCCCCCACTAGGGGTGCATTTGGATGCACCATTGGATTCACCCCAGTGAGATTGGAGGGGCGAGAATTTACTTGGTAACTGAATCCCATTAAGCGGAGAAATACCCTTTTACCCCTCAACTATTTATTATTATTATTATTTTTAAATTATTTTATTTTTAAATTTTTTAATATATAATTTACTATTTAATATAAATATAAATACAAATTTAATAATTTTTAATTATTTATTATATATATACACATTTTAATCTAATGTTCTTAATAACCGTTTTCGTAAATCAATTTAGGATTCGTACTCGACTCGCATGGGAAAAAGTAAAAAAAATGAATTTTTTGTATGAATTTTTAAATGATGTATTTAAAGGAGTTGAGACGCATTTTGACTCGCGGATCGATTTAGGATCCGTACCCACCCGTTATTTTAAATGATGTATTTAAAGGAGTTGATATGCATTTTGACTCGCGGATCGATTTAAGATCTATACCCACTCGTTTGGAAAAAAATAAAAATATTTTATTAATTATTTTTAGTTTTTCGTGTTTGTTTTTATTTTATTTTTAAATGATATATTTTAAAAAATTGGTTTACACATTGACTCGTGGGTTTATTTAGGATCTGTACCCTAGTCGCTCGAGAAAAAAAGTTAAAATAAAAAATTATTTTTATTTTAAATGATGTATTTAAAGGATTGGCCCATACGTTCACTCGCGGGTCGATTTAGGATTCGTAATGATCTCGTTTGGAATTTTTTTAAAAAACTTTTTGATTTTATTAATTATTTTTAGTTTTTGATTTGATTTAACTTTATTTTATTTTTAAATGATGTATTTAAAAGTGTTGATCCGCAAATTGACTCACGAGTTAGTTTAGGATCCGTACCTGCCCTGCATGAGAAAAAAATGATAAAAATTATTTTATTAATTAGTTTTTTATATTTTTAAATAATGTATTTAAAAGGGTTAATCCACACATTGACTTACGGATCTATTTAGGATCCGTACTCGAACGGCTCGAAAAAAAAAAGTTAAAAAAATTATTTTATTAATTATTTTTATTTTAATTTAAAATAATATATTTAAAGGCATAGGTCGCACGTTGAGTCACAGATCGATTTAAGATTTGCACCCAATCTACTTGAAATATATATATATAATTATTTTTATTTTAATTTAACCTATTGCAATCTCATCTTTGTCTCAACAATTTGGAGCGAAGCAATATATTAGATACACATGAATGGATTTGCAACCTCATCCTTGTCTCAACAAAGCCATGGTAAAAAACGTAAACTTATACAATGAAAATCTGATAAACAACAGCTTTACACAATGTTGAAATTTAACATGATATGGAAAAGAAAAAAAAAGTAAATTAGAAACAAAAGAACACCAAGGGAAATTTTTAATTAATTTTTGAAACCATCTTTTGAAATAACTCTGTATGTGATATATGGTGGCATATGTGAATAGCCAAACGTAAACATCTCACCTGCATGCAGAAATCTCATAAATCAAAAGCATTTTTACCACTCTCTAACTAATATCTTACTGATTTCATTTTTAAAAGATGAGTCTCAATTACCCAAAAAAAAAATGATGAGTCTCACCAGTGACTGGATCAACTTTTGGATGAGCAGTGAAGGAATGTGCCAACCGCTTGTCATAATCAAGCATGCCAAGAGTTTGGAGATCTCCATCCTCCAAAACTTTGAGGACATCTGCATGTTGCAACAGGGATTACAATTTAATACCCAAGTTTCATTGAAGAAAAAAATCCTAGTAAAAAAAAAAAAGAATTGCAAATAAATGTGAATTTTAGCATCTTTGACCCTCGTTCTTTCTTAAAAAACAAAACTGAAAGAGAGAAGACAAACTTACAAGGTTTATCTGCCTCTTGAAGTGCCAGAAGTTTCCTATGATGATATATGAGAGTTGTATTAGCTGTAAAATGATGATATGCCAGGTCAAAGTTTCACATCTATAAGACAAGCAATTTGAAACAGGTAAACTACTATTGATAATGATAGATACATGGAATAAATTGAGGGACAAACAAGTTTTGGGAGTTCCCTTCCCCAAGGGTACCAGATCAACTAAATGTATCAGAATGAAGAATGTAATCCATAATCTACTCTAGCTCACTCAGTGTTTCACTAACATTTCCTTCCTGTG
The DNA here is from genome assembly GCA_030761205.1 of Fremontodendron californicum. Lineage (NCBI taxonomy): Eukaryota > Viridiplantae > Streptophyta > Magnoliopsida > Malvales > Malvaceae > Fremontodendron > Fremontodendron californicum. The sequence continues at coordinate 7,818,063 of JAULJL010000017.1, read as the reverse complement.
ATGGTTTGGAGAAATAACATTGGGATCTTAGAACCATTCAGCCATATCTTTGCTTTCTATATATGGAAAGACACCAGGGCATACAAATACTAGCACAACAGAGATAAAGCATAAAGGCATCACAGACATCATGCATAAGCAATAAGAAAATCCATTTTTTATGCAACTGCATATGATGGAACTTGCTGAAAGCGCATGCCTTGAATTCAATGCATTATCTTGCATTTCAGCAGAAACAGACTCAACAAATTTACCTGTCCCATATCCATATGATAGATCTAACACTTTAGCAGTTTCTCTCAGCTTCTGTATATTGACCATGAGCAATCCAAATAGTCCCTTAAGGTCTCCGACCTGCAAAATGACATATTCAAGAAGAGGATAATGTTTGGCCAAAAAAAAAAAAAAAAGAAGATGAAAGTGACATGTCCTAGATAAGCATTTGCAACAGAGGTTTTCTACAGTTAAAATTAAGATCTTAATGCTTGTCTTAAAGTCATGGAACTGTGCAGGCTATTGCTATTTAGGTTTCATAAGGTCACACCACGTAGGAGCAGGTCAGTGAAATTAAAGAATAGGCAGTACAACTTTGAATGCTTTATATCCATTAATTCATGAAGGATATTCCCTTCCAAATAGCAATATAATAAAAAAAAAAGTTCACTAATTAGAACTAATCAGTCAACACTTTTCAACCTTTCCCTGTCAAGAAGGTAACTTGCAAGGTATACCTTCATAAATTTTGCCCCCCCAAAAAAACTCTTCTTGTTTAAGGCGTGATGTCCTCACATATCGAGAGACATATGTTGCCTTTCCATCTTTGATGCGCATGCCATGAATCATTCTGCAAAATTCAGAATTAACAGTTTAATTTATGTCATTTCTGTTATATCATGCAACCGTATTAAGTAAAGGTATGAAGCAAAGAACAAGATCTGAACTGGTATTTTGACAAGCATCCACATAGTTGGTGCAATAAATAGATCCATGCTAATTAAGACAAAACATCACTGTTATTCAGAGAACCAGGAGGCAACTAAAGCAACACATTTGATTTGTTTGTATATTTTATGTTTACAATATAAATTTCAAAGAAATGAACTATTGTTATATAAATGGTTAAGTGAAGTTAACATACCCATCTCCATCAAACCTGTAGACAGAGAAATTAAAATAAAATAAAAAAGGAATTAGATGTCATGATACATGGTTAATAAATCAAAACTGAAACTTGATGCACAAGAAAAACAGATGGGTTGGACATATACATACCAGTGATATGCAGCCACAGGGGCAAACTTGGGGTTGGGCCCAACCCTGACAAATTCACCATTCAAGCATTCCTGAAGAAACAGAAAATATCACTAAGAAACACACAAATAATAGAATATTGAACAAAACTAAAACCATTTAATTAATCCAATTAAAACCACGTACCAAACGAAGCAATAGTAAAGGTAAACCCTTTAGTCAAAGAAAAGAAGTAACAAAAAAAAAAATGTCTTCCGTATCTAACGAACAGAGACTTTTGATGAAAGATTGTAGTAGGTAGTTGAGCTCAAAAAGTAAAGTAGAAGTAATAGTAGCATTTGCTTACAGGGAGGTGGCCTTTGACAAGAAGATCTTTGGTGGTAGGAGTTTCGTTAGGAGTGGGAGCGAAGTTACCCGACAGATAATGTTGAGGCTGTGAAGAATCATACATAAGCTTAACAATCAAAACAGAGAAAAGCTTCAAAGAACTAAACTTGGAATATAAAAAATTCAAAAAGAACAAGCAAAACACAGAAAAGCTTACATACCAGAACCTTTTCTCAACCCGATCTTTTTCTCTTTCTTCTTTCCTGTCCCTGTCCCTGTCCCTTTCTCTTTCCTTTGCCTTCAACAATTAAAAAAAAAAAGAACAAGACAAAGTTTGCGTATTCAATCAAACCCATCAAAAAACAAAAAAGAGAGCTTGATTTTACTGACGGGGTTAAGTTAACTCACCTGGTCTAGAGATAGCTAGGTCCGAGATTGGTTCAAACTGTCAAAAAAATGCTCAAGAAATGTTATTCATGAAGGATAGCAACGAAAAATGAAGCGGTAAGGAGAGAGACGAACCTTTGTAAGAACAACAGAGGAAGAAGAAGTAAGCATTTAATGTACAAACGCGTAAAAAATAAATGCAGAGCGAATTAATTATTGAAGAAAAGCGACAGTTGTATAACGCGTGAGTATTTAATGTATCTACAGTAAATATTTCAGGCGGACTCCTCTTTATCCATTGGTCTAAAAGATGAGATAGGACAGCTGTATAAACGTGTGAGTATTTAATGAATTAACAATAAACGTTTTACACGGATTAAGAACTCGAGAATGCAAAACAAACGTCCAAAAGTAATAGAAATAGACATAGAACGACATCGTTTTGCATAATCAACTATGTAAAAAAAAAGACGCTAAGCAATAAAATGTTGACAGATGTCAACACCACGCTCATTACTTGAGTACTTGAGCTTTAATATAGATGACAGCCCCCAAATTAAAGTTGTTGATAAAAGAAATGAAAAGGGGATATGTTAAAAAGAAAGATTTGTTTTGTTTAATATGGGTTCGGTATTTTAGATATCAGTTTTTTTTTTTTAGTTATTTATATTTAATATATTATTTTTATTAAATTAAAAAAAATAATACATTAAATAATTTTTTTTATAAATATCATCTTAATAAATATCATTATACACTAATTAATATTTTTTTAAATATTTTTATCTAAATAATAAAAAATAAAAATTTAATTAACATTAACAATTGATGGTAGAGCAAAGAGGTCTTAAAACTTAGTTAAGAAAAAAAAAAAAAAATTGAAAACCTAATTCAAACTTAATTATTATAATTTTCCCTTCTTAAAAAGTCTGAATCAAAAATGCATTTTACCTCTTCTTCCAAACAGCCCCTAATTCCCTCCAAACTGGAGTAAAAACAAAAAATGAAACAAACCGTCGGTAGAGATGGTAATAATATTAACGACGGAAGCTGGCGCGAAACCCTCTGCAAAGATCTCGAGAACTCCAGAGATCTAATCTAAACCCACCGAATTCCAAGCTTTCTTCAGCCCAAAAGCAAAAACGTGAGAAACAAAGTTAAGTAAAAAAAAAAAAAAATGAAGAACACGGCGCAGTCTTGGTTTCTAGGCGGACCCAGCAGCAGCGGTGTCGATCAACTGAAATCGCCGTCTTTGCTGGCGGATTGGAACGCCTATGCCGCTTCCCAAGACTCTGATTCTTCCGCTCTCGGGTTCGATCTCGAAGCCGCCGTCCGTACCACCACCGATAAAGTCAGTGGCAGCTTTAACGTGTACGTATTTCATGTGAGTTCTGCATTGATTTTTGGTAAATAACAGTTTGTTGTATGAGTTTATATTGTTTTCTTTGCTTCGTAGCAAAAGGGTATCTTTCTGTTGTTTATTTTGTTTTATTGGTTTAATTCGTTAGGTTTTTTTCTGGGTTTGGTAAACTAGATTGAATACGGGTTCATTTTGTCAGGAAAATTCTACCCTTTTAAAAACGAAAAAAAGGGTTAAATGCAATATGTTCCGGTCAAGTAGTTACGGATTAGAATTTGAGACTCTCTTCTTGGAGGTGTCAGGTTTAGGAGTGTAATCAAGCCAAGCTGAGCAGGTGTAGCGTCAGGCTTAATTTCAACTGGTCAAAGTACTTGGGAGGTGCAAATTGGTCATTCTACTATAAAACTAGGTAATTTAGTTTTTATTCTTTTCAAATTGAAGCAAAAAGGTAAAATTACTAACTGGTGTAACGTGAACAGTTTAAAAAGCTGACGCGGCATTTAACCTATATTTAATTAATGACGTGGATGTCAAATACTGATGTGGTACCAATAAAATATATTATTTATGATGACATGGACAAAATAAATAATATATTTTCAACATTTGATGTGGTATTTTCAACAACTTGGTTATTTATTTTGTCCACGTCATCTTAAAATAATATATTTTATTGGTGTTATGTCAGCATTTGACATCCACGTCATCAATTAAACATATACCAAGTCAGCATTTTTAACGGTTTACTTAATGATTTTACCTTTTTGCTTCAATTTAAAAAGAATAAGGACTAAATTACTCAATTTTATAGTAGATGGATTAATTTACACTAGATGATATAGTACAGAGACCTCCCAAAGTACTTTGACCTATTTCAACTCGATTAGGCTCAAATATGATCTTCTCAAGTAAGGAGCTTGATACTCAAATAGAGCTTGAGCTCGAATTCGATAATCAATATATATAAAACTATTAGAAAAGTTTGATAGTGAACGGATTGAGCGTAGCTTGAATAGCTTTACTTATTTACACCACTAGTCAGATTTAGATCTTGAGAAAAGGAGGGTAAGATTTGTTAGAAGGAAGGGACGTGCCTCTCAACTTCCACATTTTGAGCTAGTGGCTTTGCAATCTTATTTTTGTTTATTGGATGGTTGATACAGAGCAGTAATGATCTAAAGAGAGGCAAAGATAACATATTGTGGAGCACGCTATTGTGCATGGTTTAGGTGGATCAGTATTGATAAGTAAACATTCCTTCTTAAGGTAGCAATGTTTGGATTCTTTAACTTTCCTATGTTTGGTGAAACCTATGGAGGATTTATCTTGCTTTTCATGTAGCTTGGTTACATGGTACGACAAAGTTCATATTTAAGATATTGTTGGGTTGTAAAAAGAAAGTTACAAAAGCTTGCCAACACAAATCTTCTTTCTCCATTGTAGCAGGATGGCAATAATTGCAATATATATCAGAAGAAGAGTTCATGAATGTTTCAATCTGAGTTGCCCCATTTGCAAGTGCTCATGATTAATTCCCTAAGTGAGCTTTCCAAGCAAAGTAGTTAGGTTTTTCACATAGTTGCCTTCAACTCTATTACAATTTAGTGATGGCCCCATTTATTCTGGCTACCTGTTCTCCTCCTCACTTCCAGTGTCTTCAAAGGTTCTCCCTGTGCATTCTACCTTTGGCACTGATAATAGGTTATGGCTTTCTGTAGTTTATGAGGATTATTAGTATGGTCATGTGGGTGCAATAGATTTCTTGTGAATGTGAGGAAGGATAATATGTGTGCTTTTGCCTTTACGTGTAAAGTGTAGTTTTACAGCTTATGCAAATAATATTAAGAGGGACACAATTTTCTTGTTACCTTGATGATAAGAATATCATTTGAGTTAAATTCTGGTTTCTGTAGAGCATAAGAAGACGCAAAAGCCTCATTATCAGAACAGTCTGGCTTATTTTTTATTTGAGCTTTGTTCAATATTTTCTCAGTAGTCATTATTTCTTATATTTCAATGATGATGCTGATTTACCTCTTCAGGGTCTCAAAAGGAGTCAGAGGTTTACCTGGCAGCTTTCAGTCTGCAAGTAGCAATGTACCTTCTGGTAAATCCTTAATGTACTTTGGCGTACTCCTTGCTGCTGGAGTGTTCTTCGTCTTCATTGCGTTCACCATGTTCCTTCCAGTGATGGTGTTGGTGCCGCAGAAGTTTGCTATCTGCTTTACAATCGGTTGTGCATTAATTGTTGGCTCATTCTTTGCTTTGAAAGGTCCTCGAAATCAGCTTGCGCACATGTCCTCTAGAGAGGTATATTAGTTCATTACTTTCTTTCTTTTGTGCTTAGTACACATTTTACCACTAAAACTTGCTATTTAAAGACCACTCTGAATTTGAAGTAATCTTTTAATTTTCCTTCTTACAGCCTCCTAAAATATTTTGTATTTTCTCTCTTTCTTCTGTATTTTCAGAGGCTGCCTTTTACATTGGGTTTTGTCTGCAGTATGGTGGGAACCATTTATGTTTCCATGTGGCTTCATAGTTACATTCTTTCCGTGCTGTTCTCCATGTTACAGGTATTAGCACCATATCAATCTGTATTTTCTTTGGTTTTCTTCCTTCATGTTGGGGAAATTGGGTACTTGGATAGTGGCCAATGCAGTTTCAACTAGAGTTTTTTGACATGTAAAAAGAGCCTGAAGTGCTGTTATGCATAAATTACTGTTCTGACTGCTGATTGCTACCTGTTTTATAAAATTGTGGAATGCCTTCTTTGTGTGCTAGCAGTTTTACTAACAATTTGGAATGCCTTATTTTTAAGTAAATTCTGTTATTCATACAATGCCTTCTACAATCTTCCAAGATCTAGGGGATAATAACCTAATTCTTTTAGTATTTTGCCAGCATAATTTTTTGAACAGATGTTAAGTACTATAATATGTTATGCCTCGTACGAGTTACAATAAGTAATCTTCAACATTGACTTCATGTTGTATTACTAATTCTGCAATAAAAGTGTTGGAAACACAAGTTAGTGGCAATTGATGCCTCTTCAATCTTTTCTAGGTCGTTTCACTGTCGTACTATGCTATATCCTACTTCCCTGGAGGATCTTCTGGATTGAAATTTCTTTCTTCTACTCTTGCCTCGTCAGTTTTGAGATGCTTTGGGAGGTGATATTGGTGTCCGGGTTTTTTCGTTTAGTAATTGCATCTTTTTACAAGATTTAGGATCTTTTAATATCCATTTTTGTGCAACATTAGAAGTTATGTACAATCTTTATTGCATTAACTTCTGATCAAATTATGAGATATAATTGAGTTGCCCTTCAAATGATAAATCCAAAGATGATTTCACCCTTATTTTAGGCAGATGATAAATTAGTAAATTCCTGAACATCTTTTTCTTCTAAAATCTAAATGGTATACATGGTATTGGTAACAGAATGCATTTTTTTTGTTCCTATTATTTTGGAAGATGCTTTTGGTTCTCTGTGGAAATATTAATATTATCTGCTTGAAAAAGGACAGAAATGTTAATAACTGGTGCAAGTGATAGATGGATCGTAATTTTGAACACCTGATTAGATTTTTTTTAAAAAAATTTAAATTACCACATTTAACTTTTTTCAATAGTTTAAGGGGTTTATAGTACATTATCCTATTCTAAAAACTCCTTGATGGATTTTGCTGGTTTATCATACTTCCCTTACAAATAATTTTAACTGTTTTAAAGAAGTTTGAAACTCCAGGACCTTTTGAAAGGAACTTACAAGTTATTCCTGTAGTATGAGACCAATCAACATTTGAGTACCCTTGCTTTCTGGCCTAATCATAAGTGCAACCAGTATAAGCAACTCCCCTCTATATCCCAAGATACAACAAAGTAGAATCTCCAGAAAATCAGAAAAAAGGATTCCATTAAGGATAAAATTAGACTTGTGCACGGGTTAGGCTGCCCGCCTGTCTTGATAGGCCTGGCCGAAAATGGACAGGGCCTGAATAGGGATTTTTGTAATTCGGACCGATCTGATCTGTTTTGGATTACTATTCATTTAATAAAAAATATTTTTTATTTAAATTTAATTATAAAATATAAAAATGATTTTTAATATTCTAATATTTTTTAAATAGTAAAGCGATCTTTTGAGTCTAGCCCGGGCTGGACTTGGGCAAGCAAATAAAAAAGTTTCGGGCCTAAGTCCGGCTCATGAACACCTCTATACTTGTTGGTTTCTCTCATGTATTAGTGCTTGTACTCGAGATGTGTGTTTATTTTTTCTAAAATTTTCCATTTATTAGTACTAGGGTGAGAAAGCCAAACCCAGGTCCGTTAAATTCAGAAGTTTCAAGAAAAATGATGGATAAACATGACAGCAATAGAGTCCATAAATGCATTCTTCTCTCTAAGCCAACATTATATGGTGTTTCAGTCTTGCAAATTGTCACAACAGGTAAGAGAATCAATCTTGGTGCTATGACTATGAAAACCATTTTCACCAAAGAAACTCCTAAGGGAGCATAATGAAGACCATATATGTAAATAACAGGGAATTCCTTTTTCAATACAGAGGATGATTGTGTACATATTATCTGATATTTTTTTGTGTGCAGGATGAAAGGTTTTATATGAACAATGTAATAAGTATGTTACTGTTTCTAAATCATGTGACCGGTTTCTGAATAGTTCAAAGCAGCAAAGACTATCTGCTTCAATAACTTTCATTCTTAAAGAAATT